>JACXGI010010481.1:0-27517 GCA_016801175.1 Esox masquinongy
TTAAAGCAGTGTTTCTTAATCCTGGTCCTCGGGACCCAAAGGGGTGCAAGTTTCTGTTTTTCCCCAAGCACTCACACACCTGATTCAAATTAAAGACTTGATGATAGGTTGATTACATCAATCAAGTGTGTAGGTGGTAGGGCAACATTTGAATCAGGTGTGTGAGTGTTAGGGCAAAAACAAAAACGTGCACCCCTTTGGGTCCCGAGGACCAGGATTAAGAAACACTGCTTTAAAGGTGGATAACTTCAATAAAATGAGTGTATATGTAAGTTATGTAGCCCATTTGTTGAATATTCATATTTATTAGCAGAACCAGAAGGATGTTGAGTCAACCAGTGTAGTAATGCAAGAGAGTGGTGGAACTTGGGAGGTGAGGTTGTGTACAGTACAAGCAAAATGTACATTTAGATCACATATCAGCCACACAAATTGAAATACAGAGGTCTGTAGTAGCTCTTCACTAAGAGCACACATCATAGACAATATGTTAACTAAGCAATATTCAATGAAATGGCTGAAGGCTGTATTTTTCGTGTTTGTTGTAGCAGAATCAATGAGATGTGTCCATCAGTGCACATACAGCATATGACCAAAAGTATGTGGACACCCGACCATCACACCTATATGAGCTTGTTGGCCATCCCATTCCAAAACCATGGGCATTAGCAGAAACATATTTGTCCCCTCTGGCGTAGCTATCGGGGGTGCGGCTACACCAGGGCCCGCAGTGGGTGGGGGCTGGTGCTTGACCTCTATAAAAATGTTTTAATATTTTATTTTTTATTGTGTGTTTCTATGTGGTTATCACAGTCAGAAGTCAGGATCGTCTTTCCATGCGTATTTACCGCTTCACAATTTTTCATCCTGGGGGGTCCATGTTAAGGACAGCTTACACCCCATGCCACAAACTGTTTGCCCTCCTACCATCAGGCAGGCGGTACAGGTCTCTTTGGTCCCGCACCAGCAGGTTCAGGAGCAGTGTCTTCCCATCTACTAACCCTGCTGAACTCTGTGATCCAGAGAGCTCTGTGAACTCTATGACCCATAACTTACCATACCCCCCCCGGTTCTTACCATACCCCCTGGAACCTTGTTGCACTGCTACCTTGTACTACTCTGACACTGCCTTGATCTGCCTGATAATGGAAGTTTTCAGTTATTAAAGGTACGAGTCTACCTCAGGAACCTCACCGCTGCTATCCCTGCATTTCAGTTGCACATACACCTTGTACATTCAATTTGCCTCTTCGCACATTTAGAATTGCCATTGTGCCAGCATTTTTACAATTGTTACACACGCATGTCTACCTCGAGACCTCATTGCTGCCATCTCTGCATCTCGGGTGCACATGCTACCTTAATTCATCACTCCTTCATTTGCCTCGTTTGCTCATCTTGAATGCCGTTTTGAAATTGCCATTTGTCCCCAACCAACTATTATCCCAGTTATAACATAAACAAAATTTCTGCCCTCCTCTATTTGCCTTATTGCACATTTAGTATTGTTCATCTACACATTTCACTCGTAATAAACATATACTTAACACCTGTAAATACTTGTAAATGTTCTGCCCTCCTCTATTTGCACTTCTGGTTAGATGCTAACTGCATTTCGTTGTACTGTACATGTACAGTTCAATGACAATAAAGTTGAATCTTATCTAAACTGGTTCACCTCTTACCTCTCAAACTGCAAGCAGTATGTTTCTCTCAGTGAGACAAGATCAGAGGAGTTCACATTAACCTGTGGTGACCCACAAGGGCCAGTGCTAGGACCTATTCTCTTCCTATACATGCTCCCACTTGGCCAGATCTTCAGACATCACAGTGTTCAATTCCACTGCTACGCAGATGACACACAGGTGTGCACTAAAACCAAACCTGACACAACATCTGCCCTGTCAACCCTGTCCAACTGTATGGATGAGGTAAAACACTGGATGCAGAACAACTTCCCCCAATTCAATAGCAGCAAGACAGAGGCAATGCTTATAGGCACCCCACAGCAAATCACCAACTCCTACAAAATCTGCCCTGCCTTTGACGGCCACATCATTCCCCTCTCCCAGTCATCACCAATCTGCGTATGAAATTTGACCCTACTCGCTTTTAAGGCCCACATTAGACATGTCTGCAAAATATAATTTTTTCATCTTAATAACATTTCACACCTAAGAACTTCTGTCACCTTCTCTGATGCAGAAAAGCTTATCCATTCATTTGTTTTCTCCAGAATTGATTATGGGAATGCAGTAATAGGGGCCTGCCAGCAAATTAAATTCATAAAATACAGCTCATCCAAAACAGTGCTGCAAGAATCCTGAGACAATCAAAAAAATCTGCCCACATCACACCACTCCTTGCTGACCTTCACTGGCTTCCTGTCCCTCAAAGAAATTACTTTAAAATGATCCTTTTAATCTAAAAAGCTATTAATGGCTTAGGACCTGTCTACTTATCTGACCTGCTCTCCCCCATGAACCTCCATGCCCTCTACGGTCTAGCAACACCAATCTGCTCAATTAACTAAGAACCCGGCTCCAAAAACTGGGAGACCGCGCCATTTCTTTCATTGGACCTCACTTCTGGAACTCCCTTCCTGACAGCCTCAGGGCTGCACAGACAGTCATGGCTTTTAAAGCAGGCCTTAAGACACACCTCTATCAGTTGGCCTACCCTTCCCTTTAATTATTCTGTACATTATTATATAATAGTATGTATTACAATTTTAGTATACTGTATTATCATTATATGTGACAGAATTCAGGAACGGGGGCTCATGACGCATGTCACTACGTTTCAGGAGAGCTGTTTGTAAGAAAAACATGTTCTGGAACATTTTTTCTTTTTTGCAGAAATACCATCTTGAAGATGTGAACTTTAATGTGACTAGTATGCAAAGTGTAAATACGAATACAATTTAAAACTCAATCCCTAGTTTCATCATCATAAAATACAGGATCTTTCCTGCCAGACATGATTGACTGAGATAATGAAAGGGCTGGACATGCTGACATACTGAGTTCTGATTGGTCTGCCAAGACACCGGCTTCTGTCATAACACCCATACTTGTTTAGTAGAATTGCAACCCCGGGTTTTGCAAAAACTAACAACTGCAATTGCGTTGCTACAGCAGTGAACCACATCGCTGGCGTTATCAACAAATCTCAAGTTGGGCGATACTACTTTCTGGAGTACAATGATGCCATGACTCAGAAGATTAATCGCACGACGATGAGGAAATCCAAGACTTGGATACTCTTCAAAACGTTCAGGCAAAATTTAGCAATTTCATTGCAGTGCCAATTGTCGAAAGAAAATGTTGGCTCGTCTTGTATAAAACAATTGTCCACAGATTACATTTACAAGCAAATGACAACCATGGCAGTTATGATAATGACAATGAAAGATGCACAGATTCTTGGAGTATTGTACACCTTGAGTGTGAACGGTAGCGGAAAGACACAGCGTTGTAAACAAGGTCAACAGACTAAACGCAAACAACAAAGGACTTTGTATGTAATCAGAGGATATTCAGACTGCCGTGAAACATTCCTAAATGTATACGGGTAAGTTGAACGTTAGCTAACTAGCTATAGATAATTCCTTTTCAAAATGTTGTCAGTTTTTTGCATTGCTAGTTATCTAGCTATAGCTACAGACGTTACTGTTAACATTAACTAGCTAGTTGACAACGTTAACTTACCAGCTAACTAACATTTCCTGGTTCCTAGCTTGTTTGTTAGGTAGCTAGCTTTTCTTTACAAAAGTGAGCAAGTTACATAGTTTGTTAATAAGCTACCTTGATTGACCGGTCATTCATCCAGGTGCATGACATTATGCCTAGCTATTATGTTTACATTGTCTTCACAGAAGTGAGCAAGTCACTTAGTTTGATAATAAGCTACCTGATTGACTGGTCATTCATCCAGGTGTGTGTGATTATGCCTCGCTATTATGTTTACATTGTCTTTCTGATTCTGATGCGTGATGTGGACAACCCAGTCCATCAGTACAGTAAGACCGCTAAATGGCTCAGTGGCTGTCCACCTGCATTCAAACTATCTGCACTTACATTGCTGCTACTGTTTATTATGAATCCTGCTGCTAAGCCACTTTACCTTTCAGTACTGTTTATACCAGATGTATCAAGTATGTGAAAAAACTTTAACAAAGAAGTGCCAGTCACCCATGCCATGTGCACTAATGCACCCCCATACCATCACGGATGCTGACTTTTGCACTTTCTGCTGATAACAAGCCGGAAGGGTCTTCTCCCGGAGGAAGCGGCGTCCATGATTCCCAAAAATAATCAAATCTTAAATTTTGATTTGTTAGACCACAGGACAGTTTTCCACTTCACCTCAGACCATCTAAAATGAACTTGGTCCCAGAGAAGGCACTGGCGTTTCTCAATGTTGTTTATGAATGGTTCCTACTTTGTATGGTAGTTTTCGCTTGCTTTTGTGGATGCAGCGACAAACTGTGTTCACAGACAAGGGTTTTCAGAAGTGTTCCTGAGCCCATGCAGTGATTCCCACTACAGAATCATGTCTGTTTTTAATGCAGTGCTCCCCGAGGGCCCAAAAATCATGGCAATCCAATATTGGTTTTCAGCCTTGTCCCTTGCATACAGAGATTTCTCTGGATTCTCTGAATCTCTTAATGATATTATGTACTGTAAATGATGAGACCCACAAACTCTCTGCACTATTTGCCTGCGCAATCTTTCACAGGGTGGTGAACCCCTCCCCATCCTCACTTCTGACACACTCATCCTCTCTGGAATGATCCTTTAATACCCAATCATGTTACTGACCTGTTACCAATTGACCAAATTAGTTGTGTGATATTCCACTAGGTTTAGTATTTTAGCATTACAAAACTTTTCTAGTCTTTTGTTGCCTCTGTCCCAAATTTTTTGAAATGTGTTGCTGGCATCTTTTTCAAGAAACATTAAAATGTCTGTTTCTACAATTGATTTGTTGTCCTTCTACTATTTTCTATTGAATATAGGGTTTAAATGATTTGCACATCTTTGCATTCTGTTTTTATTTCCATTTCTCACAGCGTCCCAACTTTTTTGGAAACAGAGTTGTACAGGGTCAAAAATATACATACACCCACTTAGATTATTAATTCAGTGGTGCTGAAAGATCCAAAATGTCCTTTAATTTGCCAAGCCCAAGGTCTTTTACCTTCCTGTTAGTGATCATGATTGACTACATTTCAGGGTGGTTGCGGTTGGTTGGTGTCCCTTGACAACAATCCTGGTTGATGGTTGGCAATGTGGGTGGACTGACTTCCTGCCTGTTGGGCCCAGTCCAGGGCCTCCCCTGGATAGGGCCACAGTGTCACTGGACCCCCCCCCCGTCTCAGCCCCAAGGTTTTACGCTGCTATATTATTGTGCCGGGGGAGTAGGGCCAGTTCTCCTTATCCACCGTAAATCCTTGTACGTCTAAGGAATGCACTCTCAAAAATGTTCCTTGTCTCCTGCTCCATTTAAACTTAGGAGGACAAGAAGTCTTGGCCCACACCTCCCGAGTATCAGGCTCGGATGATTCATTGCTGCCCCTGTCCAAAGTCCTCCTGGTTGTGTTGCAGATCAAGATGATACCTGCCACTCTGCTGACCAGAGTGGCAGAGTGGCACTCTGGTCAACCCCCCCCCCCCCGGGTTGTCCCTGTCCTTCTCCATCTGGATAAGATTTTATAGACTCTGGACACAGCCCACATGCATTCATTAATTATTACAACTTGTACTCTTAAAATGTTAACCTGGCACAGTCAGAAGAGGACTGGTCACCCCTCCGAGCCTGGATCCTCTCTAGGTTTCTTCCTACATTTCAGCCCCTTAAGGAGTTTCTTCTAGCCACTGTGCGTCAACACTGTGGTTGCTTGCTCCTTTGGGTTTCATGCTGGGTGTTTTGTAAAAGTGACAACTGCTGATATAAAAAGGGCTTTATAAATAACTTTGATTGTTTGATTGACTACAACTAGTAGTTTTTCTTTGCCAAAATAAAAAGGGTTTGTTTGACAGCACTCAATGGATTGACCAACACACAGTACAATGGGAAAGTCCAAAGAGCTCAATGCAGATCTGAGAAAGGGAATGGTAGATTTACACAAGTCAGGAATATCTCTTAGAGACATTTCTAAACAACTGCAGATTCCAAGATCATCTGTTCAAACAACTGTACATAAGTACAAGTTCTTGGGAGGTGTAGCCACTTTGCCACGGTCTGAGAGAAGACCCAAACTGGCACTCACAGCTGAGAGGAAATTGGTTTGGATGGTCAGGAACAACCCAGGAACCACCAAGGCACAGGTCTGTCATGAACCTAAAGCTGCTGGAACAACTGTGTCACTATCTACAGTCAAGTGAGTTTGACATCACCATGGACTGAATGGCTGCTGTCCAAGAAAAAAGCCCCTGCTTCAAAATTGACACCTTCAAGCTCGACTAAAGTTTGCAGCTTAACACATGGACAAAGAAAAAGCCTTCTGAAGGAAAGTTTTATGGTCAGATGAGACAAAGAATGCGTTGTCTGGACAAAATGTCAAGAGGTATGTTTGGAGGAGTAAATATGAGGCGTTCCCCAAGAACACTGTACCAAGCATGGTGGTGGTACTGCAGCATCATGCTCTGAGGCTGTTTTGCTGCCAGTGGAACTGGTGCATTGCACAAAGTGGATGAAATAATGGAGGAATACCTCAGAATTCTTCAGCATAACCTCAAACTATCAGCCAGATGGTTGAACACCAGTTGAAACTTGGACACAATTGGGTGTTCCAAAAGGACAATGACCCCAAACACACATCAGTGCTGGTTCTGGAATGGATAAAGCTAGCTAACATTTAGCTTTTGGAATAGCCTTCCCAAAGTCCTAACTTCAACGCTATCGAAAATGTGTGGACCGTGCTTAAAATTTGAGTCTGTGCCAGGAACCCAACAAATTTAATTGAACTCCACCAATTCTGCCAAGAAGAGTGGTCAAATATCCAACTAGAATTCTGCCAGAAGCTTGTTGATGGCTAATAAAAGCTCCTGCTCAAGGTCAAACTTGCTAAGGGACATTCAACCAAATATTAGGCGTGCTGTATGTATATTTTTGACCCTGCATGTATTATTTTGACCTTGTGTTGATTACAGAAACCCCCAAATCAATTAAAACTTAATTATTTTTTTCTATTAAAGATGTACAGTATGCTGTACAATCATTCTTCCCCAGAAAAAGAACAGTTCAAAGAAATCAATGAAAGCCCAATGTTGCCATGACATTCACGTCCATGATAAGTGTACGTAAACGACCGACCGCAACAGTACATCATGAAACTTTGGCCTTCAATATTTTTCTCAGTGCTTAAGTCTATAACCAAACAGAATTTATAATGAAATTACAATCATCTACTTGAATTATATCTACCTATCTACCCACTTAATATACAGTACCAGTCAAACATTTGAATAAACATACTCTTTCAAAAATAACTCTTCAGTTATAGTATTTCCGATATTGTAGAATAACAGTGAAGACAACAAAACTATGAAATAACACATTTTGTATGGAATCATTTAAACACTTAAAAAATGTTTAACAGATGAAAATACATTTCATATACTGTATAAGATTCTTCAAAATAGCCACCCTTTGCCATGATGACAGCTTTGCACACTCACCAATCTTCCCATCAGACTTTTAATGAAACTGAAAGCAATCAATAGCTTCATCTTAACATGCATTCTTTCTAAACCCATACCAAAAAATATTTAAACAACATTAGTTGTCATGACAAATGAAAAAAAAATACAACCTTACCCCACAACCACCTTGTGGAAATAATGTTCCTCACCGAATATCTTGTATGGCTACACTCCGATCTCTCTTCTTGCCCCAAACTGTTAAGGAGTTGACCAGGAGGACAATAAACTCTCCGTTCTCCATTCCTATGGACACCATCTCTCCATTGGGGCTGTAGGCTGTGCATTTGGCTGGGTGGCCTAAGTTGACTTTGTTTAGAAGTTTCTAGGAGTGAATGAACCGGTAGACAGTAAAAGAACAAAAGAGGATGTGTTAGATTCAAAGGTAGCCTTAGTCTGTTTGACAAAGATGTTTTAAGCTGGATTGGCTGGCATGTAACATTTAGACATGGTTCTGATCAACCAGTTGTAGAATGTGATTATAAGGGTGTGTATCATAATATAATCATAAGGGTGTATATCATCATATAATCATAATATTTGCTCTCGCATCATGAATTCGCAGATGGCTTCAAAAGTTTCAGCTATTTTTCCTAGTCAAAGTGAAAACCTGTAAGCCACATGTAGTACTGATGTATCACTAAATAGATTCAACAAACTATGTCAAAGCACTCTAGGTCAAGGCCTGAAACAAAACCCTTGGTTAGAACATACGAAACCTTAAGAAGACACAGAAAAGCAGAACGAAAATGGAAAATGATTAAACTACATGTCCATTACATCTATTTGAAGGAGCTGCTAATATTTTACAATAAGGCAATTAAGGATGCGAAGGCTAGGTATTTTCTGACCACAGCAAACTGTCACAACCCAAAGTACTTATTTAGAACTACTGACTGTGTTGTTCATCTGGCACCATTTGGGGCCATGGCCTCAACTGCTGTAGACTGTGAAAAGTTCTTAACCTTTTTTAATCAGAAAATTGCTAATATTAGATCTATGATAAACCATACTCTGCCCTGTTTTGAAGTTCCTTACCCCTGTCTAAACTTATTTAACTCTTTTACTCCAATTGTTTTAGAAGACCTTTTAGATCACAGCTCATTTAAAACACTCCTTTTGCTCTCTAGACATTATACCACCCAGACTGCTTAAAGAAATTATAGGAACAGTAGGCCCTGAACTACTCTCCATAATAAACAGTTCTCTCTGCACAGGTTGTGTCCCTGATTATTTTAAGTCAGCATGTGTTTTTTTTGAAAAAGTTGTAGCAAAACAACTTTTGCAGGTGGTGTCACGCCCTGTCACCTGTTTGTTCTCGTCTGCCTCACTCCCAGGTGTTCCTGGTTCTCTTGATTGCCCTCTGTGTATTTAAACCAAGTCCTCTGTTTGTTTTGTGGCTGTTTGTCTTGTTTTCCTATGCCAAGCTTTCCTGCGTCTTCTCCCTAAGAGTTCCCTTGGCTATTTCTGCTCGCCTTCCCGTGTCCTGATCTCCTGCCCGCCCCGACTACGTTCCTAGCCTGCGGTCTGCCAGCCAGATCCACCAAGACACTGGTCACCAACCTACTGCCTGTCCCCGACTTAGAACCTGCTACTCGCCTGCACTACGTTACTCCCGCTCTGTGTACCAAAACTTGCTTGTCCCCGACCTTCTCTAGTCTATCCCTGATTAAACGTGTCGCACCGAGACAAGACCTTGTCCGTGTCTGCTTTTGGGTCAAGCCCCTGGGCCGTTACAGGTGGTGGAATTTTATTTTTGAGAAATTCAGGTCAGGCTTTCGTCAGTACTGAAACTGCTCTTGTCAAGGTTACATGTGACTTGTTGCTGAATGCTGACTCTGGAGAATGTTCAATTCTGTTGTTACTGGATCTTAATGTAGCTTTTGACACTATACACTACAACATTTTAATCAACAGACTTAGAAATTGTGTTGGGATCTCAGGGATTGCACTAGATTGGTTCATATCTGTCATATCTGTCATATAAAGCATTTGTTGTACCCATTAACAATCGTATGTCTTCCTCTGTCATATGTGGTGTTTCGCAGGGTTCCATCCTAGGGCCAATCCTGTTTTCTCTGTGTATGCTTCCATTAGGTAGTATAATTCTGCAGCATGACATTTATTTTCCTTGTTATGCAGATGATACGCAGTTGTATTTGTTGGTTAAGCCAAATGACTTGAGCAAGTTATTCAGTTAAACACTGATAAAACCAAAGTTTAAATTATTAGCTCCCCATCTATTTCAGATGAAGTTTGGTTGGCTCAAGGGTCGCTATCAAAAAATATTGTGCCTGTGGCCAGACATTTGGGAGTTTTATTTGATCCAGACTTACAATTTAAATTTAACATAAAAAAACTAGGGCAGTCATGCTTTTATCATCTTATAAACATTGCCAACATAAGATTGGTTATATCTTTTGAGGACACTGAGAAAAATATACATGCTTTCATTTCATCTTGCCTAGACTACTGTAATGCTTTATTTACATACCTCAATAATAAGTCCCTAGGCAAACTCCAAGTTGTACAGACTTCATCTGCCAGACTTCTTACAAGGACTAAATCAAGGTCTCATATAACCCCAGTGTTGGCAGCTCTACACTGGTTACCGGTGAATTTCAGGGTAGATTTTAAAACTCTACTTATCACTTTTAAGGCACTACATGGTCTGGTACCTGATTACATTACTGACATGCTCAACCTATACTGCACTGTTAGGCCTCTAAGATCAGCTGAAAAAGGACTTCTGGCTGTTCTGGAGTCTAGACTGAAAACTGAAAGGGAACCGGGTCTTCACTATACGGCCCCTAGACTCCGGAACAGCCTACCACAGAATGTCAGAGATGCTACCACAGTGCATTCTTTTAAATCTTTTTATTTTAATGTATTTCTATTTTTATTGTGTGTAAAACACTTTGTGTAATTGTACTAGAAAAGTGCTATACAAATTAAGTTATTATTATTATTATTTTTGCAAGAGTTTAGAAATGTAAAATGTTCACAATAATTGACTTCGTAACAAACCCACCAAATCGGAGTCTAACAGTAAGGCAATAATTGTGCACATATTCATCTCACACTCACAAACTCGCTCTCGCTCACTCAATCAATCACAAATACACTCACTTGTTCATTCACTCACTCACAAACACACTCGCTCGCTCACTCACTCACTCACGAACACACTCACTCTCATGCATGCACGCACACACAAACTCTCACGCATGCACGCACGCACACACTCTCTCATGTAAGCACAAACTCTCTCTCACGCACAAACACACTCTCTTTCACACACAAATATACTCTCAAGCACAAACACTCTCTTTCACGCACAAACTTACTCTCAAGCACAAACACACTTGCTTTCACGCACAAACGTACTCTCAAGCACAAATGCACTCTCTCTCACACACTGTTATGGGGGGAGCCTAGAGTGGGCCCAAGCGCACGACACAGAGACAATCAGGGAAACGAAAAGGGTATTGTAACGGAGGTGTTTGAAGTCTGGGTAAGGTGGAATCTTGGGAACAAAGATAGACAGGGTAGGCAGGAAGGAACAACTACAATGAAAACTCAAACCGTGGTTTGGGGTGGCCGTGAACGTTACTACGTAGTAGAGAATAACAACGATCTAGCACCGGACGGACAGAAACCAGGGTATATATATAGGTAGACTGATGAGGGAATGAATAGCAGGTGCAGAGACTTGAGAGGCAGACAGGAGAGAGAGAAAGCCTGGCCCGGACTATGAGGGGGTGGATGCGGAGGGCGTGACAGTACCCCCCCCCTCCACGGATGCCGCCTGGCGGACGCCCAGTCCCTAATGAAGGAAGGATCCAGGATCTGCCGCCGCGGGACCTAGGACCATTCTTCTGGGCCGTACCCCTCCCAGTCCACCAGGTACTGGACCCAGCAGCCGCCGGACAGTGTACGCCGGGTGGTCGTCAATAAGCCGCGGCGGTGTGGGAGCAGGAGCAGGAGGAGACAGGGGGCTGGCGGAGACGGGCTTGACCCGCGACACGTGAAAGTTGGGGTGCACACGAAGGGAGGACGGGAACCGGAGGCGGACGGCACAGGGGTTGACGACGGACTCAATGACAAAGGGGCCAACAAAACAGGGCGCCAGCTTCCTGGAGTCCACTTTGAGGGGCAGCCATACCCGCTGGCCAGGGGCGTACCGGGGCTTCGGCGTGTGGCGGCGGTTGGCCTGGTGCCGGGACCGGGAGGAGGCCCAGAGCAAGGCAGAGCGGGCCCTGCAGCGATGCGACTGTAATCCCTGATAAACGACGGTAAAAGTTAGCGAAACCAAGGAAACGCTGCAACTGTTTCAGGTTGACAGGGGTTGGCCAATCCGTCACTGCTGCTACCTTGGCAGGGTCCATCTTCACCTGCCCAGCGGCGATGATGTAACCCAGGAATGAGACGGACGGAACGTGGAACTTGCACTTCTCACCCTTAACAAAAAGCCGGTTCTTGAGGAGGCATTGTAGTACCTGGCACATGTGTTGTTCGTGCTCCACAGGGGAATGGGAGTAAATCAAAATGTCATCCAGGTAAACAAAAACGAAACGATCGATCATGTCGCGGAGGACGTCGTTTACTAGGGCCTGAAAGACAGCAGGGGCGTTGGTGAGTCCGAAAGGCATGACGAACTACTCGAAATGTCCCAGGGGGGTGTTGAAAGCCGTCTTCCACTCATCCCCTTCCCAGACGCGGACCAGATGGTAAGCGTTGCGCAGGTCCAACTTGATGAATATAGTGACGCCATGGAGAGGGACAAGAGCGGAACTCATGACGGGTAAGGGATACCTGTTCTTGTTCGTGATACTGTTTAGGCCACGGAAGTCGATACAAGGCCGCAGGGTTCTGTCCTTTTTCCCTACAAAGAAAAACCCAGCCGCCAGCGGAGAGGAGGAAGGACGAACGATGCCCGCTGCCAGGGAATCCCGGATGTACCGCTCCATGGCTTCTCTCTCAGGCCGGGAGAGGTTGTATAGCCGACTTCCAGGGAGGGGAGCACCTGGTAGGAGATCGATGGCACAGTCGTAAGGGCGGTGAGGAGGCAGAGACATAGTTTGTTGAACACGTGGGCCAGGTGGTGATAAGCCGCAGGCACAGAGGATAGGTCAGGGTGTAGCGCCGGATGCAGGGCCTCGGTGGTTACTGGGGGCGAGGCAGACTGGAGGCAATAGGACAAACAGTGGGAGCTCCAAGAGGTAATCTTTCCGACAGCCCAATTGATGTGCGGATTGTGGGTCCGCAACCAGGGATGCCCCAGCACCAGCGGGGTATGGGGGCAGTCTAGGACGTGAAAACGCAGGGACTCATGGTGATTACCGGACAACAAGAGGTTCAGAGGGACCGTCCTATGAGTTACCCGAGCCAACAGCAACCCATTAAGACCACTGGCGTTAATCGGGCGGTCTAGGGGCTCAGTTCGTATCCCCAGCTGCTTGATGATCTCCTGGTCGAAGAAACTCTCATCTGCTCCCGAATCCACCAGTGCTTGTAGGCGCAAGGAAAGGGTCCGATACTTGAGGGTGGCTTCAAGCAGGAGGCAGGAGACAGGGAGCAGGGCAGCGCGGCTCGCAAGTAGCTCCCCGGCTACTGACGAGCCTGTCTGTTTCCCGGGCGGGTCGGACAAACGGCAACAACCTGCCCAGGCTGGCCGCAGTAAAGGCAAAGCCTGAGTGACATCCGGTGGGCTCTCTCCTCTGGAGTCAAACGAGCACGTCCTAATTGCATAGACTCGGGTCCTGGACCGCTTGGGGGCAGGCGGTGCTCGTCCGGTGCTCTCGGCGGGGAAGAGCGCGTACTCACAGGTGGGAAGGAGGGCGAGGGCTGAGCACGGGACGACCATTCTCTGCGGCGCTCCCGGAGGCGGTTATCCAACCGAATCGCCAGGGCAATGAGCTGGTCCAGATCCTTGGGTTCGTCGAGGGAGGCGAGCTCGTCCTTGATGGCCTCCCCCAAGAAGGCGTTCATGAAGGCGCCCTGTAGCGCGTCGTCGTTCCAACCGCTCTCGGCGGCGAGCGTACGGAACTCAATGGCCAGAGCCGCCACACTGCAAGAGCCTTGACGGAGAGACAGGAGCCTTTTCGCAGCGTCCTTACCCCTCACGGGGTGGTCGAAGACCTTGCGCATCTCCCCGGTGAACCCTTGGTAGGAGAAGCAGACCTCCGTTTGTGCCTCCCACACCGCGGAGGCCCAGGCCAGAGCGGACCCCCTCATTGAGCCGATCAGGTAAGCGATGCGAGACCGGGGGGTGGCGTAGGAAGCAGCCTGCTGTTCGAAAACCAGGAACGCACGGCAGGACCCGGGGTCGCCATCGTAGCGCTCAGGAGCGGGGATATAGGACTCACGGTAAGGGAGAGACGGGACTGGAACGGGGTTGGGGTCCACGGGGGGAACAAGGGGAGAAGCGGGCGGGTTCTGCGGGGGGGTCCCCAACAGAGCGCCTTGGCTGGCGAGGGCTTAATGGAGGGTATCCAGGCGAGCGGAGGGAGGGGGGGTTGTCGGCTGGGTCCATAGCTGTGGCTAGATCGTACTGTTACGGGGGGAGCCGAGAGTAGGCCCAAGCGCACGACACAGAGACAATCAGGGAAACGAAAAGGGTATTGTAACGGAGGTGTTTGAAGGCTGGGTAAGGTGGAATCTTGGGAACAAAGATAGACAGGGTAGGCAGGAAGGAACAACTACAATGAAAACTCAAACTGTGGTTTGGGGTGGCCGTGAACGTTACTACGTAGTAGAGAATAACAACGATCTAGCACCGGACAGACGGAAACCAGGGTATATATATAGGTAGACTGATGAGGGAATTAATAGCAGGTGCGGAGACTTGAGAGGCAGACAGGAGAGAGAGAAAGCCTGGCCCGGACTATGAGGAGGTGGATGCGGAGGGCGTGACAAATACACTCTCTCTCAAGCACAAAGGCACTCTCACTCACAAACGCACTCTCACGCACGCACATACACTTTCTCACGCATGCACGCACACAAACTCATGTAAGCACAAGCTCTCATGGAAGCACAAAATCTCACTCACGCACAAGCATACATTCAAGCGCAAACACACTCTCTTGCGCACAAACACACGCTCTCTCTCAAAATCACATTCTCTCTCGCACAAACACTGTCTCTCATGCACACACACTTTTATGCATGAATGCACGCATATACACACACTCACACATGCAAATACGCACTCAAACAAGCACACACACTCATGCAAGCAAACTCACTCTCTCGCGCACAACAACAAGCTTGCGCTCTCTGTGCATGCTGCGAGTGAGTGCACTTTTGAGAAGGGTCTGGCTGCAGACGGGCACTGTCAGCAGGGGCACTATGGGCTGGTGGGCGGGGCTTGGGCACTGTGGGCTCAACTGAGTTAACATGTTACAGCCGCATTACAGTATTAGCTAGCTTCGCTTTACAGTAGCCTGGTTGTGCTCTATGAAGCCTGATTGGGCTAGTTTTAAACAATCTCAGGAAACTAAAAAAATTGTCATGTCCCAAAGGGGCAATTCCATCCCCCAAATTCACTATCCTGCTGTACATAAACATAATAGACAATTCGCTTTACAGCTTGATCATTACCACAGTTATGGAAGCATATAGTTAACTTAATTCAAATGTTAATGCAATCCCACATTGCATTTTCTTTTTCCACTTTTGCCTGCATTATTTCAGTCAATATGAAAATTAAAATGCAATCATGTGATTTGCATTTTAATTTTCATGTATGCACATGGTATGCACATTTGCTTTCAATATTAAAATGTTAATGAAAAGCCATTTGGCATTTCATTTTCAATGTCATGCCCCGCTTTGTGGTTAACAAAATTCAAAAGTTAATTCAAATGTGAAAAGTGAGAAACAGCCCCATCCTTTGCAATTGAATTTCCTCGCTCTAACGCTGTTTTCCTAACTTAATGAAAATGCAATGCGACTGCATTTTCATTGTCATGTTCTACCGCCCTGTCAGTCATTCTCGGAAGGCGGGACACTGTTTAACATGCCAACCGGAAATAGGTAGGCTACAATTGTAGATGAATGGGTACAGAGCAGGTGCCATTAATGTTGAATTTCGCAGATCATACTGAAAGCAATTTGATTTCTTGGTCAGATGCTCATGACAGAATAGAAAAGCTAATTGAAAATGTAGCTGAATTCTCTGCGATCATTAAAAATGATATTGCCCCATTAGGGATAGGGTTAGAGTTAGGGGTTAGGGTTCGCAAATTTAAGAGAACGTCACGGTGACACTGTTAATCAGTGTTATTTAAGAGCACAACATATATGACAGATTTGTATAAGTGTTAAGATGCATTCTCTGCTGTTTTCGGTGGACACGTTTCAGCAGTGTACATCTAGCATTATTATGTTATTGGTAGTCTAAATTAATTGGCTTACTCAAACCATGTTGCCACATGGAATAATTGTTTCAACCCAATAGAACCAGTGAATATGGATAAAAAAAACAATGGTAAATCGGATCATTTAATTCATTTGACTGACTACCCTTTGTTAAATAGCGTAGTGGTTAGAGACACGGACTACGGAACAACAGGTCCCGCATTCGACTCGCATAACAATCAAAACACGTTATGCCTAGGATGTGTTCAGGACAGACAAAGACTTCGCTGGCAATAACCTTCAGTAACTACGTTACAGGAAGCCTAAAATAAAACAGTTCTGGTGGATACTAAGATTTCTTCAAGATAGACAAAAACCTAGCTGGCTACACGATTCTCTCGTCTTTTCACTTGACGAAAAAGTCAGTTATCGTCACCAATATTGATAGATACTGTAACAATGTCATTCACAAATGGCTAATAAGCGGTTAAAACGGCCAATGGCAAAAGAGGATTTGTTCAGGATTAACAAAAACTTTGCTGGCTACAACCTTCAGTAGCTACGTTATAGGAAGCCTAAAATAAAACTGTTTACTGTTATATTGCAACTATTTCTGGTGGATATTTGAATTATGTATTAGGATTTGTGCAGGATAGACATAAACCCCGCTGGCTACACGATTCTCTCATCATTTCACTTGACGAAAAAGTCAGTTATCATCACCTATATTGATAGTTATTGTATCAATGTCATTCACAAATGGCTAATAAGCTTAAAACGGCCATTGGCAAAAGCCATACAGTTCAGAGATGCTATTGTGGTGGAGGTAAACTTAATAAGAAACGTTAGTCAGTTTAACACACTGTTTAATGGTATCTAGCGACATATTCAAACTCGGTGTGATGTTAATGCATCACAAAATGATCTAATGTCAAAACACTATACCAACTCTCAGGAGATGTACAGCTCTGTGGTGTAGTGGTTCAAGACACAGCCTCTTACATGGGAGACCAGGGTTTGAGTCCAGGGCCAGCTGAACTAGGCTTGCCTGGTTTTTTGTTCTTTATGGAGTTATTAAAGGTTGGTTCTCTTAATATTAATGGAGGGAGGAATAGGAATAAGAGGGCTTGGGTATTGGAGGTGATTACACAGAAAAAACCCAATGTAGTTTTTGATCGCACGGGTTTGGAACCTCATCTGAATTCTGTATCCTGTCTGTCTAGTGTGTTGACTGAATTTGAGCTGTCTGATGTATGGAGAGTGAGAAAAATTACTGATGGTCAAATTAGTGCAGCAAGGTTAGACAGGTTATATGTTTCAGAACGCTACTCTGGCAGAGTGGTGTGGTGAGACATTTTTTCTGTGGGGTTTTCGTATGGAGTTAGATGTGTCTCAATATTCGTAAATATATCTAGAAAATCCATGCGTATATTCATCACAACTCACAAATAAAAATAGGATTTGTAAATGTGAAAAAAATATTTTGTAAATAAAAACATTATCTGTAAATATGTAAACATGTTTCACAAATATAAATAAAATTTATGAATATGTAAAAACATATTTCACAAATAAAACACAGATCTGTAAAACATTTACAACTGTTGCTCAACATTTACAAGTGTTGACTTACATTTACAAATCTAAAGTTTATTTACAGATCTGAATTTTATATTTACACATTATTGAGACACATTTTCCTTCGGTCGACAAGTTCTCGTGTGCGTGGTTTCAGTCAGAGGGCTCGCTTGGTAGGATTTATGGAATATCCGGATTGGAGCCTGGTAGATTGGAGTCTATAGCCTAGGTAGCTAGGACACGTTTCTCCTGAAATGTGAGTATAACGTTTATTTGTATAACAATATTTGACTGCATCACCAATGTGTAATACAACGCCGAGCGTGTTTTCGACTTCAGGCAACTAACTTAAGCACAGTTAGTTATGTCAGCCTTCATCTGGTTGGCTAGCTAGCCAGATAGTAGGCTACTGTAGCTTAACTAAAGTAATGAAGGTATCTAACCTGACGACGCAACTGACTAGACTAGATAACGGTATGTTGTTGGCTTGCACAGCTGCATTCGGTTCATTCAGTATGAATCTTGCACATCATGTTAATGTTAGTGGTTTTAAAAGGAAAACTGTATGCATGTGTTAGTCCTTAGAATGTGTATAAGTACAGAGTGACAGTACACCAACATCATGGTCCACCTACATCTTTAGTTTGTTAGAAGTGTATGTACTTTTTATTTGGCAAGTATTGGTCGCCACTTGTCAACCTTTCATCACACATTCAATCAGAGATATAATTATATCTACTGCACAACACTGCACTTCTGTCTCACACAGGTTATTTGAGAAGGGTTCCAAAGATGCTTTAAGTTTAAAACAAACTGGAATATTGGATCTTTTTATCAAGAGTAACCCTTAATATGTTTGTATTTCTCTTTGTTTCCCTCCTACTGTAGCTTGTGTCAATGTCCCCTCACAATGTCCTTCAATGTCCCTCACACCAAACCTCAAGGAAATAGGTGAACACTCTTCAGTTCCTTTGCAGTATTTTTAGAATGACATTCCCTAATATTCAAAGTGTTAAAGTTACTAAATGCATGAACTAACTGTAGTGATCTCTGCTGACTTCTACACTACCTGAATCTCAGTGTTCTTACCATTGATTTGATACTGTTACTTAACTGCACAAAAAAGATCCATCAATCATGTGACATTACCCTGCTTCTCTGTCCTGCTTTTTTCAGCAACGTGTTTTAACGACCATCCTCTTTGCCACCACTACCAAATTATGGCCCGTCATTGAACTCCTAAAATAATCTGTCTCCAAGTCATCAGGAACTAAGGATTATTTCTCAGAGAGGAGACCATAATATAAAATATACTGTATAGTTATTTATATTGCTTTTATTATTATAATTATAATTTTTTGTTATGAACCATGTCTTTGTTTGACATGTTGTCAGTATGATTGTACAAAATACTCTGTATTTATTAAATCCGCATGAATGCAAATTAGTAATTATGTACTGGAGTATCCTTGTTACAATAAATATAATCATATACGTTTTATTGTCACAACTTTCACTGTTGTCTTAAGAAATAATGTTTCCTAAAGAAATGTATCCAAAAATATAAACTTTGCTTTGAGAATGCCTGACGTCATGCTCCATTCACTACTGTCAATGAGCAATTACAGTTGTGCTCAAAAGTTTGCATACCCTTGGAGAATTGGTAATATATGTGCCATTTAAAAAAAAAAAACATGAGTGAATAGGCAAAACACATTCATTTTATTTCTTATGGGATTCATATTCAACTGTAGGTTATAACAGAATGGCACAATCATAAAACAAAACATGGCAATAAAGAAAAAAATGAAATGACCCCTGTTCGAAAGTCTGCATACCCTTAGTTCTTAATACTGTGTATTGCCCTCTTTAGCATCAATGATAGCGTGCAGTCTTTCGTAATTGTTGTCTATGAGGCCCCAAATTCTTGCAGGCGGTATACAGTAGCTGCCCATTCGTCTTGGCAAGATGCCTCCAGGTCATGCAAAGTCTTTGGTTGTCTTTTATGAACCGCACGTTTGAGATCTCCCCAGAGTGGCTCGATGATATTAAGGTCAGGAGACTGTGATGGCCACTCCAGGACTTGCACCTTTTTTGACACTAATTGCAATTTAAAAAGCCACAGGTGTGGGAAATTAACTTTAATTGCCATTTTAACCTGTGTGTGTCACCTTTTTTGTCTGTAACAACGCCAAACATTCAAGGGTATGTCAACTTTTGATCAGGGCCATTTCTGTTATCATTATGATTTAAAAAGGAGCCAAACAACTATGTGATAATAAATGGCTTCATATGATCACTATCCTTAAATAAAAGACAATTTTTTTGCATGATTAGTCATATTTTCAAAATCAATGCCAAAATTGCACAATTTCTGCCAGGGAATGCAAACTTATGAGAACAATTGTATAACCACTAACACTAGCTAGATGCAGGACTCATACTGAATGAACCAAATGCAGCTGTGCAAGTCAACAACATATCGTTATCTAGTTAGTCACACTGTGGGGTTAGATTAGGGTTGCCACCTTCAATGTGGAAAAATAAGGAACACCTTGCCAGCGGCCCCAAACCTGGGGGACGGAAATTAAGCGGGGTCTGGGGGTCCTCCCCAATGAGATTGTCGGATGCTTCATTCCCTGCATTCTGGCAAATTTCTATGCACCAATTTGTTCTTTTATGCATAATTTTCAAAGTCCTCTGCTACTGTGAACATGAATGTAATTGAAATAGAGTAAATAAGAGTAAAGAACAGTCGCATCAATTATATTAAGGATTAAAACATCAGATCATAGAAATGGGCAAGATGTTTGGTCTTTCTAAATAAACTATTTGGTATATTTGGAAGAAGCAAGAACCCACCCTCCAGGAAGGATTATGTAGCCTAGTTTTGTCTGTTGCTTCTCCCACCCATGCTCTGGAATAGTCTCCCATCCCACATTAAGTCCCGTTCCACCATTGACAATTTTAAATCAAATTTACAGACACCTTTTTTCTCTTGCTTTTAGTTCAGTGTGACTTTGTCCCTTGGTTTTTGTCAAGTCCACTCTTTACTTATTTTTAACGTCCTCTTACTGTGTTTTAATCTGTTGTTGGTTTTATTCGATTTCTCTTAACTTCTTATTGTATTACTTTGATTTGATTTTACATAATTTTAGTTGTCTTAAGTGTTTTCCATTTTAGTCTGGCCCTCTATTTATTATATGTACTATTGTATTATATTATGTATTGTTGCCTTTATGTATTATTCCTTTAATCATGTTTACAGACCCGGTGGCACAGGGGCATTGCCTCCCAGCAAGAATTCTTTGCCCCCCAAAAATAGTTTGGGTAAGATGCTTCCTAATACTGTACTTCACTAATTACTGTTGGGAATGTAGGCTAGGTCTCTTGCCTTCATCTGCAAATGCGATTGAAGATGTTCTTTCAGTGATGTGATCACTAAGCTACAAAGAATGTGTAACTACTGCAGTTACTAAAGCTTTCAAATTTGATTGACAGCAGTGTATTTTGCTAGTATATAGGCTCAGCAAGCCATGCATGCAAAGATTATTTGCTTTCCGTCCATCATGCTTTAGTTACTATTCTATGTTGATGAGTAGGACAAATGTGTCCATCCATGGCAATCAAAAGCCCGTCCAAAACGTTTGTTCTAGCCTGCACGTATACCTGTTTTGAGGCAGATGTTAATCCATCTGCCTCGACTGTAAAGCACTTTGGGTCAACTCCTGTTGTTTTTAAACTATAAAATAAAGCTATATAAATATATAAATAAAAGTGACTTGACTTTCCACCAAGTGGGATATTGGTTACATTTCTCTCACACAAACACACACAGCTCGTGCGTGCGGAGGGTCCTATCTTCTGCTTACAGAACTGTCAACTTGTGTTGTGGAGAACCGCACTGCTGATGTTACCGTGCGTCTGAGTCTCCGTAACCAGGGCAACGATGACGTTCAATGACAGAACTCGCCTGTCATTCTGATTAAATACTTCTCTGCTTTGTTTCATGAAACTCTTTTGGTTTTATTATTTTTCGTGTCAATCCATGCTTAAAGTAGGGTGTGCACGAAACAAATCGCATCCCATATTGATTCTGTAAGGGACAGGGCATTATATTTTTCAATACGGGACGATAACGTATTATACGGGACGGGTGGCAACCCTAGGTTAGATACCTTCACTACTTTAGTTAAGCTACAGTAGCCTATTAGCTGGCTAGCTAGCCAACCAGATGTAGGCTGACATAATTAACTGTGCTTAAGTTAGTTGCCTGAAGTCGAAAACACGCTCGGTGTTGTATTACACATTGGTGATGCAGTCAAATATTGTTATACAAAAAAACGTTAAACTCACATTTCAGGAGAAACGTGTCCTAGCTACCTAGGCTATAGACTCCAATCTACCAGGCTCCAGTCCGGATATTCCATAAGTCCCGCCAAGCGAGCCCTCTGACTGAAACCACGCACAGGAGAACTTGTCCACCAAAGGAAAATGTGTCTCAAAAATGTGTAAATATAAAATTCAGATCCGTAAATAAACTTAAGATTTGTAAATGTAAGTCCACACTTGTAAATGTTAAGCAACAGTTGTAAACGTTTTACAGATTTGTGTTTTATTTGTGAAATATGTTTTTACATATTCACAAATTTTATTTATATTTGTGAAACATGTTTACATATTTACAGATAATGTTTTTATTTACAAAATATTTTTTTCACATTTACAAATCCTATTTTTATTTGTGAGTTGTGATGAATATACGCATGGATTTTCTAGATGTATTTACGAATATTGAGACACATCTAACTCCATATTTTCTGGTTAATCATTTTATTACTGTTGATTTTAAATTGTTCTGTCCACGACGGTCAATGTCACATTGGTATTTTAATATTAAGTTGTTACAGGATATCATGTTTTGTGAAAGGTTTTTGTTTTGGGGACGGTGGAGGGCTTTGAAACTGAATTTTGAGTCTTTGAGAAAATGGTGGGAAGTTGGGAAGGCACAAATACGTGTTTTGTCAACAGTATACTGCTCTGTCTAATGTTGAGGTTAGAGAGGCTATTTGAGCCCTTGAACAGGACATCAAATCAATTGAGCTGAAACTGGTCACTCAGACGGACCCTGGGCTGGCCATGACTTTACAAGATAAGAAACATGAATTAAGATCTTTTTGCATGAAAAGTGAAGGGTGACTTGATCAGGTCTTGCTTTGCCACCCTCAAAGATATGGATGCTCCCAGTACTTTTTTTTTTAACCTGGGCCAGTCAATATCGCCACAGAAACAAATGGTCTGCCTTTGTCTCCCTGATGGGAAAGTGACTACGGACGATGTTGAGCATCGATGTTGAGCACTGACATGCTGTGGATTTCTACTCTGCACTTTATAAAGCAGAGGCCTGTGATTCTGAACAGCTGTTTCATGGACTTCCCCAACTGGGCCCTGAGCAGACAGCTGCTTTGGATTCAAATATTACAATGCAGGAACTGTCCACTGCTGTTACGCAGCTCTCCTCAGGTCATGCCCCTGGTATTGATGGTTTACCGTCAGATTTTTATAGGCATTTTTGGGGATCTTTAGGGGGGGATTTCTTTGAGGTTGTAGGTGAATCCTTTCGTGAGGGGTTTCTTCCTGTGTTGTGTCAACGTGCTGTGCTTTCATTGTTGCCTAAGAAGGGGGATTTGACTCAACTGAAAAATTGGTGCCCTGTGGCATTGTTATGTGCAGAGTACAAGATTATTTCTAAGTGTCTCGCAAACAGGTTGAAATTATACACAAAGACCAATCATATTGTATACCTGATCGTTATATTGTGGATAATTTCTTTTTTTAATAAGAGATGTTCTGGATGTTTGTAAACTGTCTGATATGAATGTTGGTTTGTTTTCTTTAAATCAGGAAAAGGCTTTTGACCATGTGTTTGAAGAAGATGTGGAACTTCTTTTTTCTTTCAAAACCCCTGAGCTGGGGGAGTTCAGGGCACTGGGGAAGAAGGCCATGTACACTGCGTGTGTAAAGGCGTCCCATGTTTGCACCCCGGAAAAGGTGAAATCCATGAGGTGGGGTGATGTGTTTGGTCCAGGCTTTTCCCCGAAAGGCAGCTGGCGGTCTTTATATAAACCTTCCATTGACAAGAGGACAGCTGATCTCCAGTGAAGGATTGTGCATGAAGCTATAGCCACCAATAGGTATCAGGTACACCTGGAACCAAGTGTTAGGGAGGGGTGTCTTTTTTGTTCTGAAGCTGAATCGTTGGCACACATGTTTTTGAATTGTTTCAGGTTGGTTGGTATTTTTGACCTGCTGACTAGGTGGTTTACTATTCTTTGGTTCTTGATTGTTTATATTTGGACAGAAGTATAGTTTTAGTAAACAGGGTGTGGTGGTTTTGCTGAATTTTTTGTCAGGGGCTGCTAAATTAGCTGTTTGGAAGACTAGGAAAAATTGTATTCAAGGACAGGGATCTGTGGATGTGGTGGCTATGTTTGAGGGGATGCTGGCGTCGAGATTGAGGGTATTAAGTGTATCGGGTGTTCTAGAGTACACTAGAGTACACAAACACTCACACACGCACACACACACTCTCTCACGCAGACTCGCACACTCTCGTGCACACACTCTCTCTCACTCTCTCTCTCTCACGTCCTGCTTTTCTATTGAAAACCAGGACGTTTCGAGGTGACCCCAAACTTTTGAATGGTACTGTAGTGTATATTACACCATGTTCGTTATGAGAAATTTAACATTTATTGAACATTTATAATAAACCCAGGCAGTGTTTTTTGTCACCAAAAACAGATTAGTGTACGATAACTGCTCCATTTTTTCCCATCGGCTACATGTTGACAACGTTTTGGGCAATCACTAGAGTGGACTATAGACCCATTGATCATTTCTTAGTAGTCAGAAAAACACTGTGACTTTACTGGCTCACTGCAGTAAAAGGATAAGGATAACTATAGTGTAAAGATTATCCACTGGGGGTCAATTCGGTCTTAGTAAATTCACATCTTACTTACACAGACATTTTCTACTCACTTCTACTTAGTAGGTATTTTGTCTTTTAGTATGCAGGTGGGTAAAAGCTCTTGCAAGCATAGGTCCTTTCATATAGATTGAATTCTATTGCTGACCCCCTCCCCCCTCTCTGGCCAACAGATTTGATTATGGAGTTTTCATTCAGTTTTGTTTATCAATACATTCATTTTAGCCTGTAGTTTTCAATCTGTCAAACTGCGGACCTTAGTCTGCCTTGACCAGCAGATCCTGAATTTTGCCTAGTGGCAACATCTCTCCTAATCTTCACTGGAATCGCCATTTACCATGTGGTACACTCCTGGTTTAACTGGTACATATGGTCTACGATACAAAATCTTTGTAATATTATTGGACAATTCTAATGTATCAACCTATTTGCATATAGGATACAATTTAAATGTAGTAGCATTTAAAAACGAAGAGGGATTTCCTTTCTGCTATCAAGAGAGTGTGTGTGAGAGAGTGTGTGTGTGAGAGAGAGAGAGAGAGAGAGAGAGAGAGAGAGAGAGAGTGTGTGTGTGTGTGTGTGTATGGCAGGTGAAAAGCGACTTTAATAAGCTATTGAAACGACCTAATGTGCATACCACCGCGTATGCGACCGTGTATACGTCTATACGCGTATGCAACCGTGTATACGTGTATGCACCCATGTATACGCATTCCTATACCCGTATACACGACGCGTCAGTATACACGTTCAGTCAACTGTCATTGACGAGCTACCCAGACGACTGAACGCACGTGTATACGCGTGTAGATATTATTCTATACAGCAGAGGGCGCAGTAGCCCGGGGATCTCTAGTTTGTACAAACAGGAAGCTGTTAAACACCTCCGAAGAAGAGATGAAGCGTAGGTTCGTTTTTCTACAGGTGAGTGAAGGTAGTCATTCATCTAGCGAAAACCACCAGGCATGTTGACTGGAGGTGCTTGGTTACATGCAATATAGCTAGTTACCATTGGGTTTTGTTGCCTCGGTTTGCTAGCGGCATTGTAATTATTTTTTGACTTTCGATCATTTCATCAATGTGGCCGTAAATCATCGGCCGTTAGCTATAGCCTATACTTCCTCCCTTCCCAAACCGAAGTTCATGTCCATTGCTCAATCAAGCATGTTGTTGCTTAATGTTGTGTAGCTCTTTAACCGCAACATCTTTTTAGGCTCAATTTTTGGTTGACCATTTTTTTGTATTATTGTCTTTGCTATGCTGTTTTCTCTGTATGAGTTTTAACACAAGCGAGACTGGGTGGCTAGTTAAAACCACAGACAACTAATTCAAATCGCAGACATTATGTCACGTATCAGGTGTAGTGTGGGATAGGAACCAGGCGCAGGCATTCTTACGTTCGGTGGATTTTTAATTCAACCAAACAACGAACGGACGATAAAGCTAAACTGAATGAAATAAAAATGCGCAACAGGCGACTTATAAAGAAACATTCAAACAGTAAAGCACAGCAACACCCACCAAACAAACACGACGACAAGCAACAATGATCCACAAATGCGGGGAGCAGAGGGGAAACATTTAAACACTTACAAACGATGTGATAGGGACCTGGTGTGCAAGATTAGAGACATGTGACACAGACAAGTCCGGGATGTGTTCGTGAGTGATGGGAACTGCAGGTGCACAGAACGGTGGCGCTGCTGCTCACCGTACCGTGACACATTAACATGTTCTTTATTGGTATATTTACGATTTTGCATCTCTCTTACAGGTTTCCCATGAAGAATCTATTTTATTTCACCCTTGTCTGTAAACGGGACTTCTTTCTCTTACATTTTTCTTCACAGAAAACTGACGGGCCTACCTGTAATTTGTAGTCTATATACTTTATTTTTCAGTATTGTAGATATCATTTAAATGTACATTGCAAATATGGAAATAAATGCTTTAGCGACTTCTGGGTATTATTCAATAAATGTACTATAGACATATTCAAATATTTTAGTTTTGTCGTGTCTTTTGAGGTTTCATGGAATCCCTAACATGTGCATTGCAGTTTTACATTGTGATTACACAGTGCAGATCGGGACTGTCATATTTCCCTAGAGAGTAGTATAAATAATTTTGTACTCTGTACATTGTTTCATTCTTTTTATTCTGACCCTTGGCAGTTTTATAAAATCAATAACTTTATTTAAATAACAACAGTAGAATTCTAGCCAGCTATGACCATGTAGACTTACCAACACCCGCGCCAATCGAATTAATCATGTATAGGCTACTTCCTTTAAGAAGGTACTGAAAAACCATCATAAATATGCCATAGCGCAAACTTGGCAAGAAGCGCGGATAAATAAAATGCAAAGCATGTTCGTGTAAAATCAGACATATATAGCAGGTTGTCATTTTTTCATGCCCTGGCTAAAGAAATATTAAGTTATTTATTTGGGATTGTGATTGGCTGTATTAAATAAGTCTCAAAATTGTGCTGATATAGGCCTACTGTCAAAATGAATCGCGGCTCCAGACATCCTTCATGTCAGTACAGGTTTCTGGCCACAATAAACTACAAAACTGTTTTGTGACATAGCCTATAAGTAATATTTGTAAGGTAAAATATGTGCTGGTAAAAAAATAGGTTTGTTGCATTATCGTGCCGCACAACTTTGCGACAAACTTAGCATAGATCAATAGAAATATATTTAAATAAATATTCTTACCAAGCTATTAGCTATGTTTTATGCCATTCCTAAACGAATGTCGAGTCACAACGTGGTTTAATTGTGTTTATGGCTATCTCAAATCGATTTAACAGACTAACAGTATGATAGGATACTCTGTCAAACATTACTCAGAATTGCTTAGGTCTTGGTTT
>JACXGI010010483.1:0-27513 GCA_016801175.1 Esox masquinongy
CCCCGCCGGGGGCTGGCCGCCGCCACCCGATCCCGCCGGGGACTGGCCGCCGCCACCGGAGCCCACCGAGGACTGGCCGCCGCCACCGGAGCCCGCCGAGGACTGGCCGCCGCCACCGGAGCTCTCAGCGCCCTCTCCTGCCCAGGAGCCGCCGCCTAAGCCCGCACCCTCTCCTGTTCCGGCCGCAGCGGCACCCTCTCTCGTCCCGGCCGTTCCGCCTCCCCGGCCTGCTCCTGACCCTCCGCCGGCTCTCCCGGCTCCTGACCCTCCGCCGGCTCCGTCTCCCCGGCCTGTACCGGCGGCTCCGGGTGCTGAGCCTCCACCTGTCCGGGTGTCGTTGTCCCGCCCCCCCGCCCGCGGGGTTGTTCCCAATCTTGCGGTCGGGAGCCCGCGCCTTTAGGGGGGGGGGGGTACTGTCACGTCCTGGCTATGCCCCTAGCCATCTCTGCACTGGGCTGGGGCCATAGTCAGGACAGGACAGAAGGTGGTGCCTCTAGCCACCTCCGATCCTTTTGGTCTCCCCAATTGGAGGCAGGTGTAGATCGTTGCCTCCAATTGGGGACCCTATTTATGTTTTCTGTGTGGCCACACCCGGGGTGGTTCATTTTGGTTTTGTTTCCACTGGATGCCCCATGTCACTGGTTGCAGCTTTTGTTTTGTTTTTGTCTTCTTTTGATTAAACATGGATTATTTCCATTATTTTGACTCTGCGCCTGTGTCCTACCACAACCACGACCGTGACAATATTATTCAGGTTTCTTTGAATTACAATGCAAACATTACATATTATGCCTCTTTAAGGCCATGAGTCTACACCACTCCTCTACAAAAAAAACTCCACATGCAATCTATATTTTAAGCTTCAATAATACATTTTGCCAATACTGAAATGTATTTTACTTCAATAGAGAATTTCTGCAATTCAATCAAGACTGACAGATTCTCCATCCCAAAGACAACGATTGGCTGGTTTGGTTATTCAGCAGAGTTGTGTCCTGAGAATACCATTAATGGTACTTACTGTATATTGACTTAATATGACATTGAAATAAACAATTGCTTAATCAGTCACAAATCCACATCTAAATAAAATAAAAATAAAATGTGTATTATGTGACTTGAGTATTTTTTTTTTGGTTCCTCTTCTCCAGCAGGTTTATCAGTAGCCTCAGCAAGATGCTTGAATGGCAGTGACTCTCCGAGGTTTGGTCTTCCTCAAGTTTTAAATTGTGATTTGACCCTTAGTGAGATTAAAGAAAATGTAAGTTATTAAGCTAATTACATCCTAATGATAATGATACGTCTAGATTTTGCATGTTTTCTTATGGTCAATTATGGTCATTTTTGTGAGGTGGCAATTTTAGAATTGACTTTTACTTGCAGCTCATGATTCTCCTTTATTTAGATCAGCAGTGGTTCGGATAATCTACTGAATCTAGCCTTCAGTACTCAGATTCTGACCTCCAAACCAGAGCAGCTATCAGCTGACAACATCAACACAGCAGCTGAGATCACTAACAAACTGCTAAATTCTACTCAAAATATCACCCAGGTATAACATTTAATATGTTTGCGCTTGAAATTAAGTCATGTTCCTTCAATGATTTGGACATGTTCTGGTTTTATGTTTCAGGACATCGCTGTGGCAGCAATTACTACCATCAGCCAGCTACTGAATGCCAGAGAGAAGAGTACACAGGACAGTACTGCCGTTAAGAGGTACAGGTGTGGGTGTGGTGTGTGTTTGTGTGTTCAAACTTTGATCCCACCAATTAATGTACCCCATCAATCAAACCACTCAATTCTAGGGGTTGTCTGAGATCCCAGAAATTCCACCCTATGTACATTTTTATGTTTAACACTTCCCCAGCATAACACAGTATTTCCCTGTATTTGGGATAGGATAGTTTATCTTGTCTGGCTAAAGTCTGAAAATAAATCCTTATCTAAATTCCAGCTTATGTGCTAATACAATAACCTGGGTTGGGAGTCTTTTATATCCAGAAAGACAGGCCCTAGTTGGTTTAACTAAGCAGATACAGAAGTCCTCAATAAATAAATCCCATTCAAAATCTTAGGTGAAAAAATTTGCAGTGATGACAGAGAATTCAGTACAATGAAAAACAAGCAGAGTTTTGGTTTTATCACACTCAATTAATTTGTACAGATATTAAACTAAAATGTGAAAAATATGGAGAGCCCAATAAGAGATTTGGAAAACCCTGATATACATTTACATTCGATCTAGCTTATGCCAGCCACTTAATAATACAAAAGAGAAGCTAACCAGGTCATAGACAACAAATCTAAATGCAATGTTTCTTAAATTAGCTAGCTAACCATCCCAGTAAAATGTGCAGGGTAACAATAGCAGGGTCTGTAGACATGCCCCAACTGTTGCAAATCAATTGCTATACTAGTAACATGGCGAGAAAGTTTATAAATTCGCTGTGGAATACTGGATGCCCCTTCATTAATTAGTGAATGAATCTTCATTTAACTGGCGTTACATGGCAAACATGGGGATTGTAGTAACTCCTTGCTATGAGTATAATTGGGTCACAGGTGGATGTCAAGTTTTTATTTGGTTGCCCATGTGTTGTTGCACAATTACCAGAGTTAACATTGTATTATTATTATTTACAGAAAGCAGATGGTTTACATTGATAGATTGCAGGAACACAGGCGTGGTAGATGAAGCGTGTGACGTTTTCATTATTAAACATTCAGCATCAACTATCAGATCAGAAAAATACATGCTTATATTACACATTAGATTAAAAACATTCCAAAACCAGATGTTGGCCCGTTCTTTAAAATGTATCCTTCATTTACTCAAGTGTTTCCTTCATTTTGTCACCATTATGTATTTTTTCTCAGCCTCACGATTACTTTGGAGCAGTTCTCCCTGAAACAGCAGAGTAATGTGTCCTTGATAGCCCAGCCAAACCTGGTAGTCCAGTCTGCCCAGGTACCAAAGGACAACGTAGGGATCAAGTTTACTGTTTTCACTGGTGGGTGGGACTGCTAGTGAACCTTCCCTTACTGATGCTATATATTTAAGATAGATAAAATAAATTTGACTGACTAGTTCATGTTCTATATTCTCATAATTTCAAACTCATCTATCTCAAATGTTTCTCCCCTATTTGTTTCTATGTTTTTCTTAAATATACAGCTCCGGAAAAAATTAAGAGACCACTGCACCTTTTTCTTTCCCTGAAAGTTGAAAAGGAAGGTTTTGAGTGAGGAACAGAAGGGTTAAAATTAAGAGACCACTGCAAATTGAACGCTTCGGTTCCTCACTCAACTTTTCTTTTCAACTTTTTTGGAAACGAAAGAAAAAGGTGCAGTAGTCTCTTAATTTTTGCCGGAGCTGTATATTTCAATACAAATCTTCTCCCCCAGGAACATCTGATAATTTTGTGGCCAACAGAATTCAGCTCAACACTAATTTCTCTGAACTGATAGTTGGCAACGCAGGTCCTACTGATGTCCAGATGGTTATAAAATTTACACCGGGTAAGCCAATGTTGATATGCAAGTTATTTCAAACTTGGATTTCCTTTTACAACTGTCAACAAAAATGTAAGATTAACTGCTCTTTTGCAGGCTCTAAAGCTCATATTGGGCAAGAAAGTTTCCTGGAGTGCTAAAAGTACCAGGGAAGGAGTTTTAGTCCAACTTTTTTAGAAAGTTTAAGCTAATTTACTGCACACTTCAAAAACTATAACATGTGATTTGATTTCTGAACTTCTTTCTTTTAACATAGAAGTCCAACTTGATTTCTATTGGTTTTTAGACATTGGTTGGTTGCTTTCCTCTCAGATTTCCTTCCAAAAAATTACCAACATTAGTCTAATGGTTCACATTTATTCATATACTAATTTACACACTTAATAATTTGTCTATGTTGATAATCACATGTACCTTTGTTTTAAACAAAAAGTGAGTTAAGGCTAAACAAATGACACACGTAGGCTACTTGCACATAAGATTGAAAGAAAGAGAACAGACGGTCGCGAACGTAAAGCGCAACTGCGTCATTGGGCGTTAAATTATAAAGTATTTTTTTTCTCGCGTCAATGCGTGTGACATTCCCACGCATTAGTGTGTGTACTTGTGTTGTCTTGTGTACTGCTCTCCTCTCCTTCACACATTAGGTTCCCCAGGATTGGTCCATCCCTCTGCCATTCTCTATTTGTCCTCTTGTTCCCGCCTACTCATCAGCCAATCCACTTACCGCCTGCTTGTCAGGTCCTTACTGCGCCACCCTTTTCAATACAGCCTTGAAAGCATCCAGAGGAGATGAGCTTCATTGTTGACTTTAGGAGACATTTGGAAAATCAACTTTGGAAAATCACCTCAAAATCTGTGGTAAAGTCTCTCCACTTTTGGACTTTCCAAAATTGTTCAGACAGATCAAGGCACAAACATTCTTTCTAAGATGTTTGCACAGGTTTGAAAGTCTCTTGGCATTAAGCACAACATTTTAAGCACATACCATCCCAAGTCCCAGGGTGTGCTGGAACGTTGGCATCAGAAAGTCTGCACTGCGTAAATATTATCTAGAAAGTGGAATGGAGTGGAATGAGGGAATTCCACTTGTGTTGTTCGCAGTGCGTGAAACTGCAGGAATCTCTCGGCATCAGTCCTGCCAAGCTAGTATTCGGCCATACAGTTCGTGGTCCTGTGAAAGTTTTAAAGGAACAATTGATGTCATCAACCTCTTGTGCTAGCAAATTGGTTTTGGACTATGTAACTCGGTTCCCAGTGCGTCTGCATCAGGCACAAACTCTCGCAAAAGAAGCGTTTCTGTATACCCAAGTCCGAATTACGCGTTGTTTCAATAGAAAGGCTGTGCATCGCTCAATCGAACCTAGTGATCAATTTTTACTATTGCTGCCAGTGTTAGGTTCTTCTCTCACCCAGGGGCAGTGTCAGGGAGGGGCTTGGGGGTGCTGTAGCTACCCCTAGGATTACCATAGCACCCTTAGCACCCCAAGATATTGCAGGGGTTTATTTATAAAACATACTTTTGTTAATGTGTGAATACTAACCTATAATTTATATTTGAAAAATGTATCACACAGGTCACACAGGTGATCGTATTCTGCCAATGAGCGTAACACACATTGAACCTTTGACCTTACATCCGCAGTAACCTATTTTACACAGAAGAAGAGCGCAATATTTGGTAGTCGTTAGGATTAGCAAAGTGAGTGTAACATTCGCTATAGATCGGTTTTTACTCCCTAAACATCAACATGTGGAGACTTTATCAAAACCTTCAAATGAGACAGAGAGATAGTGTACCTGTCACCAACCAGGATGAAGAAAAGCCGCCGGAGGATGGAGACGAGGAAGGGGAGGCCCTGACCGCGGCCGCGATTGCTGCTGAGGATGCTAACACTGCTGTAAATGACATTAGCAATCATCCCCAAGAGCGCCCGAGATGACCAGTTCTTCAAAAATACCCTGCACGGCTTTAACAGCATCGGGTTCAACAAATGGCGAAAAGCATCAGCATCTCTGAAGAGGCATCATGAAAGTGCAGGACACAAATTTGGAATGGAAACATGGTGTAAGTTTAAACAAAAAGAGACAAGCGGCTCAAAAATAGCAAACATGCTTGACATGGACATTCGGCACTGGTTATGGAGAACCGAAGGTACATGAAGGCTGTGGTAGAAAGCCTACGCTATACAGCTTGCCAGGGGATTGCACAGCGAGGCCAATGTGAGGGTGAGGAGTCATCTAATAGGGGTAATTTTCACAAGCTTCTGCATGTCATTGGAATGTTTGATGCGACAGTGGACAAGAAGTTAGCCAGCAAAATGAGATATTTGCTGTAATGGCTGATATGATACGAAATGAAATCAGTGATGAAGTGAGGGATGTAGAGTACTTTGCTGTTTTGGTGAATGAAAGTAAAGACCTCAGAAAAAAGGAACAGATTTCAGTGATCATGCGTTATTTGCATCCAGTGTCAGAGAAAGTGCATGAGGAATTTCTGCATTTCACCCCAGCAGATGGTTTAGACGCGGACTCACTATTAGCCAGCATCAAGCGTACTCTCAGCCAGTGTAATATAGATGTACCGAGCATCGGTAATGTCGGAATATAACAACGGAGTACAGGAAATGTTCAGGAAGGAGGTGCCACAGGCAATTTACATACATTGCCATGCACATAAGCTCAACTTAGTGTTAGTGGACTGTGTACATAATGTCAACGCTGCAGTGGAGTTTTTTGAGACACTAAAAATGCTGTACAAGTTTTTTTCTGGGTCGGTGGTGCACAATCTTTTAATGAAAAAACAACATGAACTTCAGCCAACAGCGCAGGACGTAGAACTCAAAAAGCCATGTGACACTCGATGGGCATGCCAGTATAACACAATCTGGGCAGTCAAGAAAACTCTCCCAGCAATCCGGGCTAACCTGCGTGATGTCATCGGCCAGTCAAACCCACACCGGAGGATAGAGGCAAGAGCTATCAGAGCCATCATTGATGAGACGTTTGTTTTGCATCTCATTCTTTTTGAGGATGTGTTCAGAACGACCAAGTTCATGTCGGATCAGCTACAGTCCCCCACATTTGATCTGGTAACGGCAGATGATCTGGCCCAGTCTGTAATCACTGCCATCTCAGAAAAGCGCACAGATGAAACATGGAAAGAAATCTGAAAGCAGGCGGAAGACCTGTGCGCAAATACAGTAATTGCAACACAGGCTCCACTGGGTGAGAGAAGGCAGGCCAAAACAGCTCGACATCTGGAGGATTTTGTTGTGGATGCCCCATTAGAGAGAGCACGCTTAGACAGCATGGATGACCTGAAAACACACTCTTTCTATCCTGTTATAGACAGGTTGGTAATGGAGATGAAAAGGCACTTTTCAACACAGACAAATTATGTACTAAGAGCTGTACCAGCCCTTAGCCCCAAACACACATCTTTTATGGACAAACAGTGCATACAGCCCTTGGCCCGTCACTATGGATTCAGTGAGGAAAACCTGTCTGCAGAGCCCTACCAGGCTCGCCGGCTACTGCAAAGAAAAGATGAACAGGGACATACGATCACCAGCACTCAGGAGTTCCTATCCCTCATGAAGCCGTACACAGATGCATTTATAGACTTGTACAAACTGATATCCATATCTCTGACCCTTCTCGTGACATCAGTAAGCTGTGAGCGCAGTTTTTCTTGTCTGCGTCGTTTGAAAAACTACCTGAGGAACAGCAGTGGGGACTCTCAAACCAGTAACCTGGCACTGTTGGCAATAAACACTGAGGGAACAAGGCCCTGGACTGCGACAAAATTACTGATGCCTTTGCACTCAACCACAACAACAGGCGGATTGTTTTGTTATGAAGATTTCTAATGGTGAGTGCAATTTCCCCCTCTGCTGCCTATTAGAAATTTAATGCATTTGGTGGTTGAGGCACAATTTCGGACTCCTTATAGTTATCTATATGCTCATTCAAATAACATGTAACAGAATACTGCTGATTTATCATTCGAGGTGTTAACAAACATACATTCGTGATCTGTGGTTGAAATGTGCACAAACGTGTGTCTGTTGTTTGCTGCATAAATCTTTTTATGATTTTGTACAGTTTAGAGTTCGGGATTAGCCAGTCTGTTATCTCTCATCTCTCTGCCAATCACAGGAATGCTGGTATGCATGGTCAGTGTGCCTGCTCGTGTTTGGTGGGGCAGAGGGGGGCAGGTCTGGTAATCTCTGTTGTTGTTTTTTTCCCTTTTGCCTCTTATGATTTTTGTTAGTTTGTTAAATACAATCTCCCTTTCGTTCGCTCGTTAATTAGACCGCCGCGGAGCGGGTGCGTGTGTACAGTGTCAAGGGAAACTCTAAATTTCAGAGCACACTCACTGAAACGTCGAGCTACCCCATAGCACCAGCAAAAGAAAATCTCTGGCGCCGCCACTGCTCTCACCGCTCGTTTTTCTGGCCCATATCTTGTGAAAATGAAGCTGAGTGAAAAAGATTTTATTGCTAGCACTCCCAATTGAAAACGCCTGTCACATTAACATGCTGAAATTATTGTAGGTCTACCCCGCTAGATACAGCAAGAAATCCATCTCTGTTTAACGATGTTCCATCACGCACTACAGTACTGGAACATGACATTAAAGCAGCACTAGAACGTTCAGTAACAAAAACAATTACAGCATTTTGCAATAACTCACCGGTCAGAAAGCGGTTCCGCACCAATGCCCCATTTAGAATGAAGTTCCGAGTTATAGCCTAATATGAAAAAAAAAGACTTAGACTCTTCTTTTACCAATAACTCAGAGTTTGACGTTATTCTTAGCCTTGCTAACGTTAGCTTAGGGTTCCTGGTTGATAGCTACTGTATACAGTAGGGAGCAAGTCTTCTTTCGCTTCTTTGCAGTTTTCGTAGTGTATGATGTAGTAGACAAGGGAGGAATTGGTAGCTTGTCGCCCTGGGGCCTAATATATCAATCTTGCGTACGTTCCTAAATAAATTCTGGCGTATGTGGAAATCCTACGATTTGCGTGCACACAAAATTATTATGAATTATCAACCTGGAGTACGCAACACACGCATGCTTCCGGTGATAAATCAGACACTATGGCCCAATCCCAATGTCCACACTCACGGACTTTTGAAGCGCGTTCTCGCTAAGTCTGTGAGGGCTTAGGGCTGGCCTACTGTCAAATCGTCAGGTGCACAAGGGCCCTTTCACAGACATGTTGAGCCCTTTATGCACCCTTTTTTTAAGTCCGCATTTCTGCAGACTTTGCCCAGAGTTCATAGCGGTGTGACGTGAAACACGGGGGTTGTAAGGGGAAGCCCGGATGTGAGAGAAAAATCCCGGAAAACCCGCTTTATAAGAGAAAAGGACGGTAAACTGCACTACAAGGATTTAAGATGGCACATAGAACACATGAAATCAGAGGAATGTAATCACCTTATTACACACCTAGTATAATCAACTTTTTTTTTTTTACTTAACAATGCTGTTTTGACCAAAAATAGTACATTGATTATTGACAAATATAGATTGTTATTGACAATTACCTCTTGTCCACTCTGTAGGGTAAGAGCCTGCAAGACATATAAATCAGTCAGTCGGTCGGTCTATTAAGTGCCTTGGCCGCGAAGAAAGTAAAAAACGTAAAGTAATAAGTCCAAAACCCACAATAGTGTGCAACATGTTTCAGCGTCGTCAAGGTAACAATATAAAGTCACAAAGTGCTGTCCCATTACTATTTATAGCATTTAGAGCCCTTGCAGCCTCTTGCACTCAATCACTTACCAGGTGACTTCAGTTAAGTCTGTGAGGGTTCAGGGCTTAGGGTTTAGGGGGGACATTGGGATTGGGCCTATACTTCTGGTGAACGAGCTTACAGTCTCCGTCCAATGAAAGCCTACAATTACCCATATAAGGTAGCCAAATTAGCCCTATTGACTATGTAATTTCAGTAGATACACGAAGCAAGGTGGAGACCGGTCAGAAAAAACGTATAAGAACATACATTTCCCATAATGTGAAATTCACATAATATGATCTGATATAGAACCTAAAATCTGTCCTTTTTCGAAACTATCAAGTAGCCCAACAAACAGTCATGAATATTCCACATTGCAAGACGTGGCTGCTATTGTAAATAAAATTAGGTGGTCTGAGATCAATCAAGGTGGACACGAGAAAGCGATGTGCTGCACTCTAGTGTCCCAACTACAGGAGATGGGCAAAGTGTGACAGATATTTCTCTCATTGACTAGCAAATCGCTGGCATCATTGGGGGATCAATACATATCAATACAGATATAAAATCAAAGTGTATTGGTCAAGCCCAGTCCAAGTCGTTTGGGCCTAAGACTTAGCCGTTATTTTTGCTACAGAACAAGTATATCCAGTGGCATACCAGAGTGGGGTTGCGGGGCTCAGCAGTTTGGTAGCGGTCCGTATGGTTTAGAGTTAGGACTTACTGGGTCGTGGCGGTACAAAAAGAAACAGTAGCCTAGATAATGTGACCAAGAAAGTTTATAACATTTCAGAAATGTTATAGAAGATCACTGACTCTTGGAAAGACCTTGTGTTAAAACGATTTGTGTTAAAACAATTCCATTTTAGTGAAATGCATTTTTGGCTTAATGCTGTATAGCTATAGCCTATAACTTTTTTTTGAGTAGGCCTATTGGCTGTTTCATTCGATTTGTGGTGAAAAAGTGTACCTATTTTATGTTCTATTCATTTTCATTCTGTGAGAATTTTAAATAAAAATGTTAAATACATTTCTGAAATGTATTGTCAATTTTGTCAAATTACAAATTGTAAGCCCACATGTGCGATAACGTTGTTGCTCATTCAAAAACACAAAGAACCTCTTGGTCGTAAAAGTGAGCATCTTTAAATCAATCGGCATATTGTAGCCTAGTAGTGTATGGTAAAATATGCAAAGTCAAATGTGTTGCTTTATGCACATGCCCATGGGGATATTGTTCGTCTTGTTTATCAAACTGTATAGATGCCCATTGAAAGCCTAACGTTTTACAACCATGTAGTCCTGACAGTTTTTGGATCAGCTACAGGCTGTAGGGTTTTGACGCTTACTATATCCGTAGCTTATAGGCCTACAATGTTGCAGGAAACATTTTTCCCATTCCTGTAGGCTATTCATATTTCTATTGATAAGATTTTTCTTGATAAGATAGGGAGCTTACTGTAAGAAACTATGTTGTATTTATGCTTCATATATCATCCTGGTAAAATGTGCTTTCACAAAATAAGCCAAGGAGGAAGGCCTGCCTCACAAAAGGTGATTGGCTGGAAGGCTCGCCTCGCAGAAGGCAATTGGCTGGAATGGGATTGCTGGAACGGAATTGGCAGGAAAGTAGCGGCAAGCTCCAAAAATTATATATTGATATTCCGCTGGCACTGAGCTGTCTGTGTTGCTAAACAACTCTTAAAGGAACTCACTAGCTTACACAACATGTTTATAGGGGACAAAACTTTTTTTTACTGAAAAAACCTGACCTAGTGCTGCTTTAATTTGGGTGAGGCTGTCCCTTTTAAACAGCATGCATATAGGGTCAACACTGCAACGAGAGCGCTTTTGAAACAAGAGGTAACGTATTTGATTAAGAACAATCTAGCCAGTCCCAGTTCCAGCCCATGGAGCTCACCATGAATTTTAGTGCCCAAAATAGATGACACAGTTCGTTTTTGTATCGACTACCGAAAGGTAAATTCGATGACAGTTCCTGACTCATACTCATTACCTCGTGTGTAAATGCCTGTACAGTCATCAGCTCTTCGGATAAGTGGGGATGATAAGTGTTTTTTTACAGTAGCCTAAAATAGTAGTTATTGTATTTGGTGCCTTGATCAAGATCACAATGGTGGAGATGGTAGAACTATGGGGTCAGAGACCAGCTACCTTCTATTTAGATATACATGGGCTACAAATAGACACTTTAGATTAGATTTAGATTAGATTCAAATGTATTGTCATTGAACAAGAAATGAAGTTAGCATCTAACCATTGAACAATGAAATGAAGTTAGCATCTAACCAGAAGTGCAACTAGAAGAGGGCAGACTATTTCCAAGTATTAAGTATATGTATGTTACAAGTGGGATAAATATTTGTTTGGGTGCAAATGGCAATTCCAAATGTGCAGTCAAGGCAAATTGATGGAGTAAGGTAGTGTGTGCAACTGAAATGCAGGCATAGCAAAAATGAGGTTCCCAAGGTAAACATGTACATGTAAGAACTGAAAAATGTCCAGACTTTGCATGGCAGTGTCAGAGTCCAGGTGTACAAAGGGAGTACTGCAACAAGGTCACTGAGAGGCCATACTAAGCGGTGGGTGGGTGGGTATGGTTAGTGATGGGTCTCAGAGTTCAGCAGGGTTATAGTAGATGGAAAGAAACTGTTCCTGAGCCTGCTGGTGCGGGAACAAACCAGACCTGTACCGCCTGCCTGATGGTAGGAGGTCAAACAGTTTGTGGCATGGATGTGAAGGGTCGTTGATGTTTTCGTGTGCCCTATGCAGACACCACTTGCACTGGAGGTCTGCGATGGCAGGAAGCTGGGCACCAGTGATGTGCTGGGTGGTTTTCACCACCCGTTGGGCCTTCCGGTCGGCCACGGAGCATCCACCGAACCACACATTGGCGCAGTTAGTCAGAATGCTCTCGACTGTGCAGCGGTAAAACTTGTAGTTATTCTGGTCATTTGTGGGCCAAGATTCAAGGGCTGTGACACCCTGGTCTAATTGACTGACTTAAAAAAAGACAGCCAAGTCAGGCACTGTCAACAGTTTACAATAATGCACAGTATTTCTTTAACGTAATGCATATTCTTTAGACCGAAAAGTCTGTACTTTAGCCCATATTTGAACACATTCTAAAATTTCGATTAATTAGATTATATTGCAATAAATTGCAATTAGTTATTTTAATAGTTTAACAGTACTTATGCAGTATATATAAATGTTCCCTGAGCCAATGTTTCTTTCATCTTCAATGCCCTTATGTTCCCTGGGGGCCTATGTAATGTTAGTGCTATGTCAGTAGCAAAAGGAACACAGGGCTGAGAGAATTTTGGGCCCAGTTAACTAAAAGAACAAGGCAGAGGGAGATTAGATTTGCCACCCAAACAAAAAGATATCAGCGATAATTTCAAGACTTTTGCTCAAATGCACTGCAGAATATGTATGTCAATGTAGTTTCGCCAAGCATTTCCCTTGAATATACAGTCAATCTACAAAAACTTCTAAGTTTTATATTGATAGTTCTTCAGTAAGGAATCGATGTTCCTAAACAACAACCATGAATATGTATCACTCTTTATCTCAGCGTGATCTTGGTCGGAACAGGTCTCTGAATCTCAGTGGGACAACCTGTTTAAATAAAGGGAAGAAAAACATTAAAACATGTTCTTAGATGTTTTTGTTATTGCACTGATGTTTCTATGAACATGCGGCATTCTGATTTTGTACTTAAGTCACTGCAAACAAATGACATATTAATGGGTAAGTACAAAGTTATTACTTACCCATAAGCTACTATCTTATTTTGCTGTTGCTTTCTGTAACTTTCCTTGAAATTACCCACATATTTCAGCACTGTAAACGTAAGTGCCACAGATGGAAGACACTGCCGAGCAGACTGTACTTGTGCTTAGATCCATCATTTGAAAAACAATTTCTCCTCTCTTTATTTTCCCTTTTTCTGTCTACCTCAGTATTAAGTCGGAAAGACAGAGACCACTCCATTGGTTTTGTGCTATACCAAAATGATAATTTCTTCAAGTCCAGGGCATTCCAAGCTTCTTTGGGGACTAGCAGAAGGATCCTTTCTGCTAACTTTGGAAACATTTCTGGGCTGGATGTTGAGATGCTCTTCAAGCCTACTCTAAGTGCTCTCTTGGACAATCCTTTTACCAATCAATAGACATATTGTACAGCCAGAAAACGGGACATTGTAAGGAAATCCAGGAAACCATGACAAAACCTCCTGATGTACCAGGATGTCCTAATTTATCCTTTTTGTTTGAAGGGTACACAATGGACTGCATTAGTATACACCCAGTTGGACATTTTCAAATGTTCTTGTGTTAACTAAAATGTGACATTGAAATTGTTTTTAATTGTTCTTTTTTTGTGATCGATCTACACAAAGTATTCTGTAATGTCAATGCTGATGGATATTTAACAATTTAATAGTTCCTGGACATTACAAAATATTTTGAGGAGATTGTTGCCAAAAAAAAAATTTAAATTAATTCCAATCGTTCTTTGTAATGCAACAAATTGTAAAGAAAAAAATCAAGGAGGGGTGAAACTAAGTCTACTGTAGGTTTGTAATTCCCGGGAATACATGAGAATTTATCCATTGATGTTTCAATGACCTGTTTTTTTACAACTAAATTCATGACATTTCTCTTATGAGAAACTATAAGTGTATGTTTGGCTGAAGGATTTTCTGTGAGTTTGTTCCTGTTCTCCCTTCTCAGACTGTCCCTAATGCCTCCCTCCATGACTTTGCCTGCGTGTCGTGGAACTACACGCTGGACGACTGGAGCACATATGGCTGCTTCAAAGTTAACAACTATAAAGACGGCCTGCAATGCCTCTGTAACCACACCACTAACTTTGCTGTACTCATGGTGAGTAGCTAGCTTTACCACTCTGGTTTACCATGGTTCTATGAACTACCGTCAAATATTAAAAGTATTTATATTTTTCTTTACAGACGTTCAGGAGGGATTTTCTGTATTCTGAATCACTAAACTGGATTACCGTACTGGGATGCTCAATGTCTGTCATAGGGTTGGGTTTAACAATAATATTCCAAATCGTAACCAGGTAAGATCTAGTTCCAATTCAAAATATTCTGTGCACCTCATGTACAGAAGCCATTTATCGAATCCAAATTGGACTAGATAAGTGAGACCTTATGTGTGACCATTTTTGAACGCTCAGCTATGAAAAACTAACTTACATTGACTGCTTAGTATTTTTGACTCACTGCTAATCTCATCTTGACTAACAAGCAGAACTTAATGGTTATGTACTCTTCTTATGTTCTTTGGATGTGTTTACTGTATGTGAGAGAGGTGTGTTTTGTGTGAGAGCAAAACAGAGAGTGTACAGTGAACAGTCATGTTACATGCATTGTGTTGTATTGGAGTATATAGCATATGTATTTGTGTAGTACATAAACAGAACATATTGTAAATTGGAACAGGTGTCTTGGGGGGTGAGGAGAACAGAACATTAATGAATATATTTGTATTTGCTGCTTTTTGCCTAAAATGAACCAAAACTAGTCCTTTTCAGATTGAGAAGAGGGATGGCTAGTGGCTACAAACAATTTGAATCTGCTGTTAGCATAGCAAGCATAAAGGAATCAGTGGGTGTAGTAGTAGCATTTTTTTGCAGTAATACAGTGGATTGTTGACGATGACATGAACAATGGGGTTAACATGTATACCTGCAATATACTAGTTGTACCTCAATAAAGTGTGAAATGGATTGCAGAGCATGCTCTAAAAGGTGATGTGTATGTCATCCCTTTTCCTCTGTCATTTTCCTTACTGTTTAAAGTAAACATTAACTGACAATGGAAGGTCTAGAGGCCTTTAACATTTTCTTTGAATGGTTTGAGGGTTGATCCATTGATCCAAAATTGATCCATGGTCCTGGCAGTTCTTTGTTGACTCTGAACAACTGAGTTTTGGAAAAATATGTATATTTTGGAAAAGTCAGTCATTTGTTTTGTATTTATCATCATACTATGATTTAAGAAGCTAGTAAATTCATCACTGCTAAAGTAAAGTCACTTAAGTAAACTACACTCAAGGGAATGCTTTTTCCTCATTAGATTTGCACACAAAATATTTAAAATATTAAAATAAACAGTATTTTGTTTTTTTAAATGTAACACCATTTCCTTTCACATTTTCTGGAAACTTGTTAAAGCTTGCTTCTTGTGGCAGATTAATTCACGTTTCCAGTAGTGTGACCTCTTGTGTGACTTCTGGTGTAATGACTACAGCTGAGGGTGTGGACCTTGAGCAAATCACCTCATACAAGTACTAGAGAGTCTGTCAGGATTTGAAACTGTCCTTCTCTCATCACACTTTAGACCTACAGGCCAAAGTTAAAGCTAGACTCAAAATCGCATTTGCTCATCCTTGCAATCACCTAATCTCCTAAACTCACCCTCATTCAGATGACAATCCTACCCATGCTATATTTTCGAGATGTAATTGACAGGTTGGCAAGTAAGGGGCTCTGGAGCGGCTAGAAGTTGTCTACCATTTAGACATCAGATTTGCCACCAATGCTCCTTACCGGACAAATCACAGCACTCTGTACATCAACATGTACTGGCCATCACTATATACCGAGGCAAAATGCACTGGTCAATGATTCTTTCCAAAACCCTCTCAGGCCTATCTGAGAAGTCTACTGTACCCCGCCACTTCCATTTACAGGATTCGCTCTGCTAGTCACATCCAGTAAAAAATCCCTAAAGCAAACACATTTTTAGTTTTAGTTTAACTTCTTGTCATGTGTCGGTTCATTGTATTTATGCTTGTTGTCCTGTTGTTGTCTTTGCCTATGTCCTGCTGTATTGTATTTTATCGTCTGCTTCCAGGTGTATGTTTTTGGTCAGGTTTCTGGTCAGGCTGTTATCATGTTCTGTTGTCTACATTTGTCTTGAATACTTTATTGGTGTATCTCTCTGCAATTTGTTTTAATGTCTCTTTGTTAGTACTGTGCTGTTGCCATGTGTCTTCTGTCTGTGTTTCTCTTTTTAATCCCAATACGCATTCACTATAGGAAGCCTTTTGCCCCCGGCCTACAGTAGGCCTTTACTGTAAATACGAATTTGCTCATGATAAAAGTTGATAAAATAAAGGTTAAATCAATCAAATTGACTTCATCAAAGGTACTACGGAGGGTTAAGGTTAGATTCCCGGTTTGGTGGTTAACAGATTTCTGTTGGGTAAGTGGTGGGAGTCTGAAATGCCATCTATCAATGGTTGTGTTTTGTTGGAATTCATTGTGCAGTCTTGGTTTAGGTTTAAGTGAATTAGTATTGTGACTGTAAACATATTGAGATGGAGGTCAGATAGTCTACTTGAATGTGATGATAGTGGACTACTCCAGGAAAATATTGCAGTCACCAATAAATGTAAATATATAGTCTGTCATCACTACAAATTCTGATCAGGACAGTGTGAAATCAGGACACTGTGAGGAGAGATGTAAATGTACCAGGAGGAGCATGACTTTACAGTACGTTCATAACTGACACATTGTTGTCTTTCACCTATTCCTAGAAAATTACGTAAAACCATCCCGACACTCCTCTTAGTGAGCCTCTGCACATCGCTCCTGATCTCCACCCTCCTCTTCATGCTGGCAGTAGAAAACCCCAACAAACAGCCTGTGAAACCCAAAATAAAGGAGATCAACAATATCCCCCCTTCAGACATGCACACAGAGCCTGATACAGGGCCCTGTACTGCAGTCACAGCCCTACTGCAGTTTTTCCTACTGGGGACGTTCACCTGGAGCACGCTGTACGCCACACATATCTTCCTCATGGTCAGAAACGTCCTGGCCTTCACCCCGCAACACTTTACAGCCTACACCATGGTCATCGGATGGGGTAAGAGAAAAATCATGTATATAATTTGTTTTGGACCTCTGGCTGGTTACATTTTCTGCTCGTGTTTGTCTGAAAATATAACTTCAACTTGCATAGTGACATTCTTGTGTCTGAAGGATTCACATTACGTCTTACAGCGTTGGTTAGAGAGGGGTAAAAAAATAAGTAATTCTGTTGAGTAATTCCATTAAAATACAGAGTAAGTAATTCCATGAATACAAAATAAAAAACAACATAAATCAAACAAATTCATGTTGATCAAGTAGTGTATTAATACAGTACAGTAATACTTTTCAACTGTAGTCATCTAAAAGATGGTGTGAAAAAAGAATTGTCGAGACAAAGACAAAAATGGTAGATCAAAAGCTGGGTACTCCTTGCCTGTATACTTGTCCATCTGTCTGACATAAGGTTATAATTGTGAACAAAAACTAAATTAAGATATAAAATAATAGTGATAAATAGAACATTTTATTATTTCAACATTTTAATTGGAAAATCCTCTCCATAATTGCAATTTGCCCAGTCATGACCGTATTTATTTTATTCACAATGGGTTGTATTTCTTGGAACCATTTTTAACAGTTAAGGACTAACTAACAGTTAAAATTAACTGTTAGTAGTTTAGCAAGCGAGTAAGTTTATTTATATAGCACAGTTCATACATAGTGTCAGTTCCTGGCTGGGGTCCTCTAAGCATCTCTATGCACCTGGGGACCACAGTCAGGGCTTGACCACAGAGGTGCCTCGTGGTATCTCTGTGCTCCCTTTTTGAGTGTCCCCAGTTGGAGGCAGCAGTCCTTTTTCAGTTGCCTGTATTTTCCTCAGTTTGTGGTTCATTGTTTGTGTTCAGTTTGGCACCTCAGTTCATGGTTGTTACTCTCCTAAGTTTGCTTGTGTTTTTCTATGTTAAAGAAAGAGGGAATTAAAGGATATTTACTAATTCACTCACTCTGCTCCACGTCTCCTGTCTACAAGCAGCCGTGACACATAGAATCAATTCAATGTGCTTTACAAAGAAAAAGAGAAATATAAAAATACAATAGAATAAAAACAAATACTAGAATTACAACAATAAACAACAATCAACATCAAGATTATGCACTTGGTCCCTGGTTTTTAGGGCCCGCGAATCCAGCTCTTTACTAATACTCTTATTTTTGTTGCCAAACACACTAATCTCTGTTTTATCTTGGTTTAGTTGTAGACAATTTTGTTTGTTCATCCAGGTATTTATGTGCTCTATACAGTGACACAGTGAGTCTATTGAGCTGTTGTCATACTGTCACGTCCTGGCTATGCCCCTAGCCATCTCTGCGCTGGGCTGGGGCCATGGTCAGGACAGGACAGCAGATGGTGCCTCTAGGCACCTCTATCCATTTTGGTCTCTCCAATTGGAGGCAGGTGTAGATCATTGCCTCCAATTGGGGAACCTACTTATGTTCAATGTTTGGCCACACCTGGTGTGGTTCATTTTGGTTTTGTTTGAGCTTGATGCCCCACGTCACTGGTTGCTGCTATTGGTTTGTTTCTTTTTTATTAAAACCATGGATTACAACCACCCTTGCTTCTCTGCGCCTGTGTCCCACATCCACAACCGTGACACATACGGTTCGAGAGCCATATATATATTTAAGTATCATCTGCATAGCTATGGTAGTTAATGTTGTTGTTCTGTAGAATTTGGCCTAGAGTTGGCATATAGAGATTGACCAGAAGCGGTCCGAGAACTGATCCCTGGGGAACTCCGCATGTCTTAGACACCCTATCAGATTCATGATTGCCACTGGTAACAAGGTAACTATCTTACTATTGCCAATGGTAACAAAGTAGCCATCTAAATAAAATCTGAACCAATTAACGACTGTCCCGGAGAGTCCTACCCAATTTTCCAGCCTGTCTAGAAGAGTTAAGGACTATTAACAGTTAAGAATACCAGTAATTTGCTAGTTCTTTAGCACGCTCTTTTTTTTTAAGGGAAACTAAATGCTTACTGGCATCAATCAATTATTTTTTTGGGCAATCAACAAAAAATTATGATAAATTATATATGCTCTAATTTGCCGGAAAATATGACTTGTGTATAGACATTTGCATAGTAATATTGTCTATGAAGAATGTATGTGTACAGTAGTAGAATCTATTAGGCAATAAAATCATCCTGTGCCATTTAGGACTACCTGCAGTTATAGTTGCCATCAGCTTAGGAATCAGCTACAGACCGGATAATCCACTGGGTTACAGGCAAGAGGAATTGTGAGTCTGTACTACAATATTGAATAATGTACTTAACTGTTTTTTTTATGTACTGTAAAATTACTACTACCACCACCACTACTACTGATACAACAATTACTACTTCCTCCACTACTGCTATTACTAATGCTACCACTACTATTGCTACTGCTACTTAGTACTATGCTGTGCTGTAAAGTACTTGTGTATATTTTATAATAGGATCAATGAATATCTTTGTGGGTCTATACTACCATACTACTCACTTTAAATGGTTGTGCGTATCAGTGTCACCCTTTATGCATGCTTACAATAAGCCATGTGAAGTATGTTATCCATTGTGTTCACAAAGGTTCCTTATTTGCTTAAACGCCACCTGCCAAGTTTACTTTGTCACTTTATTTACATTTTTGGCAGTCTGTATGTTTCTGTCACTGATTCTTTGTTTCTTACTAACCCTTTTTTTTTACTTATCAGCTGCTGGCTTGCTGCCCTTGATTCCTATGGAAACTTTGACCTCAAGCAAACACTATTTTGGGGGTTCTTGATCCCTGTAGCATTTATGCTAATCGTAAACACACTGATGTTGATTCATTTTGCAGTTGCAACAAGCAAGACTGACCCAAATTTAAACAGGTAATAAATTGATGGGGCATTTTATATGTAAAAGTTAAAAATCTAACTCGTAATATCAGTGCAGATTCAATTTCTTGCTACTAAATCTGACCACTATAACATCACAGGGGAGAACAACAGTCTTTGGTTCCTAGCATGTTGTTCATATTTTCCAGTACAAGACATGATTCAATGAAGAAGAAGATCCTTCGTAGCTTTTCTCTGGCTGTGGTGCTTAGTCTCTCCTGGATCCTGGGCTACCTTTTGCTCATCACCCATGACGAGACCACGTATACTGTACTCAACATCTTCTTCTGTATTCTCACCACCACTCAGGTAATAAAGACAAGTATAATATAGCATGAGAGAAAACAGATGTTTTTAGTAGAGTGATGCATGTAAGATGTGACCCATAACTAGGTATTTTTACTTTCAATCCACAGGGCTTGCAGATTTTAATTTTGTTCACAGCAAGAACTTCAATTGTCAAGAGAAAGATTTCAAGTGCTTTGAAAGCTGTGTCTAGTGTTGACATCCCACTTCACACCAAGAAGTTCAATCTAAGGCAGGGCAAGCAAAGTGAAAAAGTAGAATCTTACACAGAGCTGGACAATGTTCTGTCAACTGCACTTTCAACTTCTTTGTCTTTGCAGACTGTATCAAGAAGCTAACTAGTGGATGGGCTACAAATGTAACATATGTTGTAAAACATGTTGTGTACCATTGTACTATTAACTTTAATAAAGACCCTTTTGTATCAGTATTTACTGTAAATATGTTATCTAATAATGTTTTGGGATATGCACATAGTTGTACATATTTACATAAAATATGTTCTTTATTAAATTTTACTGTTCTGTATGCATCTGTTATTTTAGAGCATGTTTGAGTACTCTTTGTCGGAAAACTGTATTTTAAATCTCAAATGACTTTAGACTGAGAATATATTTGAATATATTTATATTTGAATGAAAAACTTATTTTGATAAGTAAATAAATACGATTAGATTATTTCACTAGATAAAATGTATATTGGCTAATGTGCTTTGCTAGTTAGTTTTCTTTTCTAAGGAGCTAACTTGCTTGCAACAACTTTTAAATGTTAAACACTGAGAAGACATATACTGTCTAGAACCTAAAAGATGACATATTAGCTAAACTGCGTTTTTGGTTACCTAATTTTGCAACTGAATTAAATTACCTTGCTAACAGGCTCTCGAGGGGCAGTATATTTAGCAAGTATACAATGTAAAAAAAAAAAAGGACATTATGTTATGTTGTTAGTCATTATGTTGTCTATTTGAGTTCCTTGTTTTCACCTACACCTCACGGGTTATTGTGTCCATTTCGTTTGACTGTGTGGTGGAGCGTTATTGCTTGACGAATTAAAAAATAAAGAGACCAACCGTTGATTCCTTGTTTTGTTTTCATTTTTGCCTCTCCTTTTATGCACTCGCTACCCCCTACCTCACAGAGGGGCAATTTATATAGCTGTTATATTGAAGTACTCAACGTTCAAAAAAACACTAGTACTTTTAAAGACTGCATGCTGTTTGTTATTTTCTCTGAAGCAATGAGGTATTACTGAAAACTGTATTATAGCTGGTATATATTCATATACAGAACTTGGGTAAGTGGGTCCTGGGCTCCTGTGATTGTGACTGGTACCCGATGGAAGTGGCTGTGGACACTGGTGAGGGGAAGGATGTCCTCGGGATGATGACCCGGAGGCACCACTTTTGGTTCTGTAAGGGTTATGGTGTTCCTGTCCAGCATCGTCTCCACCTGGCAACGTACATCCCAGCTGAGGTGATATGGCCCTCCGACCACATAGATGGATCTGTAGGCATGGGTTTGTCATAGGGCAATTTGTTGCATTCAACAAGGACATTGTCTACTCCGTGCATTCTGTTCCATTTCCTGGGTAACTAAACAATCCTAGAAAATTTATAATTTTTGTAAATATTGAGTAATACTATATAATGATAAATGTACAGAGCAGGTAAAACCTTAGAACATACAAAGGGAAAATCCTAGACAGTTTAAATGATCAATAAACAATTATTATGTGGAATAGCCAAGATTATTTAAATCACTAGTCCATTAATGAAATAATTAAAGGGGCGGCTAGCCACAATTTGCAATCCTCTGTTATTTCAATACTTTTAAGTATAATAATCACCATCACAGTATTAGCATAAACCTGCATTGTTATTTTGATAAATGCTGTTCCAAGCATATCCCCCTTTTCAATTTCTGAGATTTTCTAAGAGGGTGTGAAAACATATGCCTCTGTAGTTCCTTTTATGTTATTTTACACAATTTATAACTGATTAAAAACTGACGTTTTTTTACTGTCATCAATTTACACACAATACTCCATAATGATAAAGCAAAAAATGTTTTTAGAAATTACTGCCAATTCATTGAAAATATTCTGAAACTTTCATTCTTTCCAAACTTTCTTGTGTTCTAGACTTGTACATTTTGTAAATAATTACATATTTCATGTCAATCTACACACAATACCCTGTAATGACAAAGCAAAAACACATTTTTAGATCCGTGTTGTTATAGATCCTCTTAAGCTCTATAAGTCTGGATGGGGATCGTCAGTGAACTGCAATCTCCACTACAGATGTTCAATGGGGTTCAATTCCAGGCATTGGCTTGGCCAATCAAGGACATTTGCAGACTTGTCCCAAAGGCACTCCAGCATTGTCTTGACTTTGGTAATGATTTGAACATCACTAAGATGGATGTGGTGAGTTAACAGGCACTTTAATTTGATTGCTGAACATGAGTGATTATACAGGGACCTCAAGTTTGTTTCTCAATCCAGCCCAGACAGATTCACCTGCCGGAGACCAGAAGGTGGCAGTCATGTGCTTGTTTTTCCTGTGTTTGGGCTGTGCAGCGGCAGATCACAATTTAAATGTTTCTATAATAAAAGTCAACATTATCACATCCAAAACACTTGTGAGTTGCATAGTGCCCCAATGGTTCTTTTCAAGTTGCTTGAATCTCAAATCTTTTCTTGTTTTTCAATAGGAACTGAACCATACAAGTAATTTAATGAAACTTAGTCACACAATCACTTGAAAGTAAAAAACAGTCACTCTGGGCTAACCTGAAAGCCATCCTGAGACAACAGTCACTCTATTAATTGCAGTGTGTATTTTAGCTTTTGCAATGAAGGTTCCTGTCTTCTAACATACCTAACTAACATATCCATAATGCTTTCTGTAATAGCAAACATTGCCTTTTATAATAACCCATCCCATCTATCAAATACTTACTCACATGCCTTCCTGTGTAGTTAGGGATTACGCAAAAGACGCAACCAAAAAAACTATACTGGTCTTTTAAATAAATGGAAATGTCATCTGACACCGTTATATATTGGATGTTGTTAATTGTACAGAAATGACAATTTAATGGATAATGGAGGGTAGTATCTGTATGCATCAGGATTGGTGGCCCCCTTGATAATTGGCATCATGATATGCCCTTCAGTTCTGTTACTGTCATTCCAGTCACAATATGGTGCATGTAATCTTTTAAAATGTCTACCGTGATATGACAACTGATCACAAAGAACTTGGCGGATTGGGGATTGTCTGCTTATACCCATCAAAATGTTTTTCTGAATCCATTGCAGTCAGTGAACAAGATAAATGTAATAGTTATGCTGATTTTCCTTACTATTGTCTGCAATATCTTGGGTGAATCCTAATGTGTTTTTTTTCTGATGACTGCAATGAATCGACAGAAACATCTGCAGCAGGCAAATCTCTTTCACTTTGTTTTAGGCATTCATGTTTTCATTCAGTTACGGTTTTCTCGCTCAAACCATGAGACCTTTTGACCTCTCCTGCTGGTTTGCCATGATGTTTAATCATTACAATCAAACACCTGTAGTAGGGTAAGATTTGAATACATATTCTAGTGGGTATTTTTAACAAACAACATGTGCTGTATGTGTGTATTCTCCCTGAGTGTTTTGCATACATGTGGTTTTTGGCTGACAGGTTCTTACAGTCATCAAGTGGCTGTGAGTCAATTTCATTCATTCTCACAAGCTCAATGATTTGTGTATTTTGTTTTTAAAAACAAGGGTTGCGTTAGAACCTGACTATTCCCCCCCTGCAGTACTTCCCCCTAAATTTCCATTGTAAAACATTAACTGGTACCAGCACGTCACTGGAGAGTCTGTCAAAGGTGTTAACCAGAATACTAATATAACATCAGATGCTCTAATAAGGTGCAGTCTGCTACAGTGTGTGAACCAGCAGAGATGAAGGAGCTGTGGATCATAGCTATCTTTACCACAGGTCAGACTTCCACTGTATTTGTTATGTTGACGGGGGGCATAGAAGTGTTGCTGCAGTGCTGTTACATTGTAAGATTGATATTTTTGAGTGGGAAAAAAGCTTCTCCAGATGTGCAAAAATGTACAGTGTATTTTTTAACTGTTTAATACATTTCAGTGTTGGTTTATATATTTTCCTATTTGTTTTATAGTCTGAATTTATGTGACGTCTGTCTTCTGTAAGGGATGCAATGGCATTAATGCACTTTTGAATGCAAGATTATTTTAAAACTTAATCAGGTTAACCTAAGCAGGTAAAACACAGACTATTTTATTAATCGGTTGTAAAAAAAAAAAAAAAAAAGTTTAATATTGTCTATGATAGGGCCAAAGTCTTTCCAATGAGGCCATGTTATTTTCTTCTTCCACCCCTGGAAAATGTATTGGCCTTGGGGGGAATTAAAACCCAAACTGCCAAAACCTACATGTCGATATATCAATATATTTTACAGAAAGAAAAGGTTTCCTACAGATACAGCCAAAGCAAAATATTACGTTCACATTTGTTACATTTCAGTCACTAAGCAGACTCTCTTTCCAAAGTGATTTAAAAGAGTAATTATGTTTAAGTGTTTTGCCCAATCTGATGACTCTGGGATTCAAAACAATGATCTTTCAGTTACTAGCCCAACATTCTTACAACAAGGCTACCAGCCACAATCTTCAATGAACAAAAAAACAAGGCTGAACTTGCTTTATGAACAGGACTTATCATTTTCATAGTGTTGTCCTTCCCTGTACAACTATTGGGTACTAATTTCAGTCAATGATATTCGATAAAACATTATAGACAGCCTAGTCATCCAAGTTTTAATTCAAACTAAATCTGATCCCAACACATTAGCTACAAATACATTTTGAAGTACAGGCAATGAGATAGAGGCTGGCTTTTAGTAATCATGATGGGATCAAGACTTGATGTGGACCCTAACAGCAGTGGATCCTGTTCTTCTTACAAACAAAAGAAAGAAAACATTTAGTAGTTTTAAAATTGCACATGGTGCAAAATTGCACATCCCAGATAAAGCAACACCTAAACAAACAAATAACAAATTCGGAAAACAAATTTACATATTTCTCCTGGAGCACAATGTAGCTCAGTCTGGTCTTGCTCTTGGCGGTGCCACCTGTAGGTCTAAGAAGAACATTTAATCAGGGTGTCATTTGAGAGACACTCAGAAATTCAGTGTGATTTGCCCGTGATGGAAGAAGAAAACAAAAGCACTCGAAGTGTGGGATCCTCTACCATCCGGTTACATATGAACTGAATTCTGGTGTCCATGAAAGGGGCTTGTTTCTGCAGTAAATGAACATATTCATGGATCCTGTTTGAAACACATTTAAATTAAATCAGTTTCAAAGAGAAAATAGAATCTCCATATTCCTCCATGGATGCCATTCAAATGCTGTTGTGGTGAATGGCTTCCTAAATGAAAAACAGATTCCAATGAAATTCAAAAATAATTTATCAGGACAGAATGCATTAATGATTCATTAACCTGGGCTTGGACTTTTGGCCCCCCTTGCATCTGTTTTGGAGAAGACAACTTATTCTTAGAAAAATATCATTTGAAATGTGACTATTACAGTTCAGTTATGGAATCCGTGATATACTTAGGAATTGTCAAAATACCGATTTAGAAAACAATCTTGAAACATTCAGGTGGCAAATTAGGTAAATAAACATGCCATTAATGAATTTGGAAGTTTTTGTCTGTCAGTTCGTCCACGGTTGCTTCGATTGAATGATGTGTCTTACTGATGGTTGCTGGTATTTTCAAAAGTATTTTGATTGAAACATTGCAAAGACGTATAGATTCATTACAATTGTGCTTACATATTTGTATATAGAAATTGTGCATGTGACTCAAGCTGCTTTTTGATAGTGTTCAGCACATTTGATTTTGTATCCAAAAATTGAGAGTTCAAATTCTGGTCAGTCTATCAAGATTAGGCTTTACTTTGTTATTATCTAAATTTCCCTACTCATTCAAAACATCACTGTAGTTTACTTCTAGACAACTCTGTGTAACTCAAAAACATTTTCCAAGTTATTTTGCAAGACATTCTAAGAGTGTAAGACATAGTAAGCAAAAATAGTTTCATCAAACTCTGAAAAAGCCCACCGTATCTCTAACTGCTGTTTTTCCAAAAAATGTTTGTAGGTAAATAGTTTGGATGTTTCTGCAGAACAACCTGGATAAACGTTCATGGCGTGGAAGGCCCAGGAAGTATTGGCCAGTAAACATTTGAAACATTTGAAAAGCATTCAGGCACTCTTGATTAAAATAAAAATACTTACTAGTTTTTCCCAGTAGCTCTCGCAAGGATGATAATTGTTTGCTATGATTAGCTACTTCCGTAGCTATTATCACAATTACTACAAAAATGAGGATGAATTATCATCTGAAATGAAGATGATCCTTGTTTTCCTTGATAACCGTTGCTATACATTTTCTGTCGTTTATTGGCAGTGATAATTAATATCTCTCATCAACTTCAGTGAATAACACTACTGTAGAAACATTAAAATGAAATTTATAAAACATAAATTATTTCTTCTTTTTAACAGAGTCTTTGCTACGGATGGGTCTTACCGTATCCTCCACAGCCCTGACTACCCTTCAAACTGAAAGCCCCACTACCATCACTAACCAAACAAGTGCCACTACTACAAATGCTTCTTCTACTACCTTCATTGCTACATCCCTCACTGCTACTGACATTTGCTCTGAAGCCCCTGAAATCATGCCATTCCCTGAAGCTACAGCAACCAATCCACCTTGTGAAACATCTCCCACCACAGAAGCCATGTTACTCTCAGAAAAAACTCTACTACCCTTTTCTACAGATATTGGAACTACTGACCCCCCAACTGCTGAGGTGCCTATAATCTCTGACATGCCTACTACTGCTGACCCTATAACATCTGACCAATCAAATGCTGCTGCACCTATAACCTCTGACCTGTCACCTATTGCTGGCCCTGTAACCTCTGACCTGCCAAATAATGTTTCTAATATAAACTCTGATATTCCAATTACAGCTGACACAATAACCTCTGACGCAACAACTACTGCTGATCCTATAACCTCTGACCT
>JACXGI010010484.1:0-27509 GCA_016801175.1 Esox masquinongy
CAAAAAAATTCTTACCGAGCTTTTCCATAACTCCACCCAAGTTCCTTCAGTTGTCTTCTGATTGTGATAACAGCGATGTTGATGTTATACCTTGATGAAAGCAGATCCTTAATCTCCTGAGTGGACCGCTCATCATTTTCACTCATTAGGAAATCAATGGCTTGAATGGTGTTGCTGAAAACAGAATACAAAAGCAATTAAAAAATATGTACCATAAATCCCAACAGTTTAGATGTTACATTTCTCCAAAGATATTTGTTAATATTAACAAGGCTATAACTGTAGCATAGGACTGTAGCCTACTGTATCTGGTCATTTTTTTGGGGTTTCCGTGTTCGGCGTTTAACTGGAGTGTGATGATAGTGTTGTTGAATAGTATGATCCTTCACCGTAATTCTCATGTCTAACAGTATTTTCGAAATGGCTTTAGTAGTTCTTCCGTTCCTCCTCCAAGCCTTAATCTGTTCACTTAACTCAATCGAAATCAAGGTCATGGTGCAAAGTAGCCAAAAGTGCAATGTTTAAGACTCTAAAAGACTGGTTGAGGGGAATACTGTATTTATAGCACATTCAAACGTTTGACCCCTCCCTTTCTGCCCGAAACCCCACCTCAACACAATTTCATTCAAAAAGGGGGTGTTTAAGTTGGATGATTTTACAACAAGACTAGAGAGAACAGACATGGATAAAGTTTTCAGGCCTGCATCTTTCTATGGAAAAACCAGAAAAACACTTGCTGCAGTTGAATGTGAACCAGAACAAAGATCGCCAAAACGGAAGGTATGTTTCATTTTTAATTGCAGCCTAATAAATTGTATAATTGTGTAGTAATTTGTGTACCTTATTATTTGTGTCCTAAAAACCTGAATTTGTATTTGCAGCGAGTACAACGGACAGCTCCCCCACAAACAGCTTCGGAGACCAGAGGGAAAAATACCCCATCGAAAATACGTATGGTTCCAAAGAAAGCGGTGAGATTTTATTAGATTCTTAAAAATGTGTTTGTGTACACAGCATTTGTGTGGGCAAGTCATTTCTTATTGCAGTTTTCGAGTATGCTAATTTGTCCTTTGTCTCTTCTAGGCAACTGTAATTGAAAGGTTTTCAGAGAAGCACCATGTTGCTAAAGTTATGAAGGAGCACCTGGAAAGAATTTCAACTTTGGAGGCTGAAAACAAGTCTTTGAAGGCAGAAGTGCAAGAGACAGAGTCTCTGAGGGCAGCGATAAAGACAACAGCTGATGCTCTGATGAGGTGCAAAGCCGAATTGATGGAGAGTCAGGCCGCACTGGTGGAGAGTCAGGCCACATTGGTTGAGAATCAAAGGGAGGTGGAAGAGTTCCAATCCATGCCAGGCACAACTGTTAGGTCGGGAACTCTACCTCAGAGAGGAACACAACAGACCAAAACTCCAACAGACAGAGGCAACAGCAATGTCGTTGTTGCTTCAAAAGTTCATCCTGACATTTTAATTCATCCTCTGACACCAGAAAACAAAGCAATGATTACGAGGAACCACCAGGGGCATCCAGACCGTTACGCTGTTCTACTTTTCAAAATCACCATAACGGAAGACCTCTACTAGGAGTGGGTACGAAAAACCAACTGGGATGGTTCCCGGAAGAAAATCACCTAACCATTGAATCTTGTCGTGGAAAAATGTATCTTCTTGCCAAAAAGGATGCAACAACTCAAAAAGATGCAATAACTCAGGAGTTTGTGGATTCAAATTAGACTTTTAATGAGCAATCATAAAAGCCGAGTTGACCTGCAGGAACAACTGTCTTGCCAACCCAGGACACACACATTTATACAGTGTTATCTTGCATAACCTTCCTGGCCGCCCCCTTATGCTAATTCTTGGGCGGATCTTTCTCCCCATCCGCCACCATTGTTTCACAACCTTCCAAGATCCTTTCCTTGTTAAATATTGGTGGCGCAGGCTCCAGAGATTTGTATAAAAATAATAGAGCCATTAGGGCCCTACACACTATTACTTGATTATCCCAAACAGTCATCAACAGTGATTATATTTATTGATTGTATATTCCTGATACATTGATTATTACTGTTAAATATTGATTTCTATTTGATGCGTGTTGATTCTCTTTCAAGTGCACATTGATTATACATGCATTCATAAAGGGTCATAGTTCAGAAACATTCCTATGTCAAACCTCTATATTCTCAAACCCGATATATTCTATATATTCCCCCCTTTGGGGCTTCTTCAAGCCCCATAATCTAGGCCTGGGAGTGGTGAGGAGGGGAACTCAGACTCGGCAAAAAGAGTCAAAATCAACTCCATCAGCTAACAACAACCCCCTCTGTCAATCACCAGCCCAGAGAGTTAGGAAGCCAAACCTCTCCCTCGCTTGTGACTGGGAGGAAGTAAAAGACCTCCCAACCTTATTGATCAATCAATTAAAATGTGTGTAAGCATGTGCAACTTATGTTCCAGAGCCTTGCAATTGTGTTGTCCAAAATGATTATGCATATAAATGATATACATGATATAGAGAAAAATCAGCACACCAATCACTTATAATCAAAAATGTAATAAAACCTTCATCTCCAACCATTAATATCCTCATACTAAGTTGGCTACCAGCCACCTAGGAGCCTTTAACCTTCTTTATATTGGAGCACAATCTTTTTTAGCACATAAAGGGCAATCCCCCCTTTAACATAATGCGCACTCATAAGGTTCTGGGTAATGATAATGTCCATCTCCACCACTCTTCGTTCGATACCCCTTACTACAATATCGACACCAGGTTTCTCTGTAGGGACAGAGGTAGTGTTTCAGTCCTAGTCATTCTTGAAGCTCCATGTCCTCATAGCCCTGGTTAAACACGCTCCCATCCATCATAGAGCCATTACCTAAGTCACCATCCATGATTGGGGCTATCACAGCAACGTTGCTTGCTGAGATTGCTTGAGCGACCATTCACATTCCGGATTTCCGTACGGGCAGTTCAAAGGCCCTCCTTTAACATTACAGGCGTGTCCATGCTTATCCATATACTGTCCGGGATGACCCTGTAAAGGAATAACTTCGGGGTCATTAGTAGCAGAGTCCATACCTCTTAAAGGCATCTGAGATACAACAGTCTTGGTCAAAAATGATCTAAGGAGAGGAATTACACAGCATGCCACTACTGCCAACACCACTAATACTATCCCTATCACAATCCCTACTTTGGTTAATATCGCACGCCATTGTCCTAGTGACATCTCCAGCCAATCCCAAGTGTGAGCATCCAAGCCTGCATTATCCTTAACCTCCTTCCTTAGCTGCTTGAGCTTGAGCATAGCCTGGGTAAAGAAACCATCCGGGGCAGTGTTGTTTGGAATGAAAGTACAACACTGTTCTCCAAACATTACACAAACTCCACCTTTTCCCGCTAAAATCCAGTCTAATGCCTGCCTATTCTGCCATGTCATTTTACTCGTAGCTTGCAGTTGCTCACCCAGGCCTGTCAGAGCTGTATAATTGATAAATAGCTGCTGATTTTAATATATGTAATTGACCCATTCCGCATTTTTGGCTGGTGCTACCCATGGAATTATAGATTCGAAACCTGCACTGATCTCACTCCTTGCTTTAAATTCATTGGGAATTCCTCTTGGTTGACCTATCGCATCAATGATAACCTGCGGATCTGGTATGTAAGACCTCTTAGTCTGTGACCTTACTGGTTCCTCCTCGGGCGGATGTATATTGTTCGTTTGTACCTGGATGTGAGGTATTATGGTCACATCTTGGGCCATCCTGACTCTGGCACATGTCCCTGACCAATTGCTCGGTAGCACTGAGCGCAGCTCCCTCCCTCCACACATTCAAAATATATCTGCAATAGCCTGATCTTGCTCCAAATAGATGCTTTGTGTTCCTGTCCTCTGAAATAGAGTAAAACCATTCCCAGTTTGAACCATTGATATCTCGCCTCTGTCCAAAACTATTGTCATTTTACATTTTGGAAAGTGTCCAACGTCAACAGTTCCTCTTGCTTGAAAACACTCATGTCTGCCCAATATCCTTAAACCTGGCACTGGAAGAGTGACCTCTGCCTTTTCTGAACTTATCTTTACATCTAATGCCTCACACTCTACTGTTACGAAGAAGTTATACCTCTTCATTTCCGCTTGGATCCGTGTGCTTCCTAAACAGACTAAACATGTTACAAATCCTTTCTCGGAGTTTGGGTCACCATGATTGATGTCTCTCTCTACTTCCTGAACCTGTGTCATCATGCCACCAATCTGTCCGTTGTATCTTACTCCCACTCACGTAGTCCGTAATAATTAGCTCAAGAAATAACCCTGTTTTTCACTTATCGTGTTCAACCATTATTCTCCACATTCCCCCTGTCTCCATGACCCTGATCCGGCAGGTGCCCCCTGACCAGATTGCCTGACCATACTGAGCATCATCAGTCCAACTACACAGGTTGTTTTCACTCTGAGTTCTTGCCCTGATGGACCTCTGTGTCTCATACCTAGTTTTCCTCGGAATCACCACTTCCCTAGCCTCGAGAGTATCTTTACTGCTTACAGCTCTTCTCTTGCGCTTTGTGTCTCTCTCTTGGTCTCACGGTATATAAGTATCCAGTTCCTTGCTATCTATGTTTCTGTCCCACAACTGTCCCCATGTTTCTCCCTTTACTTCCACTGTACGTCTTTCTCTTACTGTTGCTGACGGAGCTGTTTCCTCAAACAGTTCTCTGGCCTGCGTTTTGTTTATTTTTGGTCCTGCCCTGACTTTACACTTCAGCTGCTTACACAGAACCTGATACTCCTCATTTTGTACCTGTCTCCTTCCGGGTGGGCCACACTTGCCCCTCTCGCTGCGAGCTTCTACCTCCCATTTGCGCTTTCCCCCTTCTACTCTACCCAACCAGATTGTTTGATTTCGATCTCCGAGGTTGTCTGTACTAATGACAATGATCACTCCCAGTCTTATCGTGATCAAATGATACGGCATAATTCCTGCTAATAGTGCTGCTGTGCATACCTTATTCCTTCTGTCCAGGTCAACGTCTGAGTCATTAGCGTCAAGTAGGAGTTCAGTCACATTACTCCCAGTCCAGGTCGGCAAGGTTGATGGTAGAGAACTCTTGTTCAGGAATAGGGATGCCTGGTTCTCTTTGTGCACTTTCTGTAGGTGCCTCCCCTGGACTTTGTGGACTGATGGGTTCCAGGGAATGGAGAGCTTCCCCATCACCTTCCGCCATATCTCTCCTTGGGCTAATAGCATCAGCCATAGCGCGCAGCCGAGCAACAGCAGACAGACCACCATCATGCCCCATGCCCATGCCTGACGGGCCCTCTCCCGGCAACTCTGATCCAGTAGGCGATGGTGTCCCAGCGGGTAAAGCAGGACGTCCCAGGTCTCCTTCAGCTTCCGCTGGTTCGGGTCCTCTTGAGTCATCTGCATCATCACCTTCTTCTTCCCCTTCTTCTCCATGTGGCCTTTGACCTGCTCCCTGCGGAACCTTGGTACAGTGGTTGAGGTGGTATCAAGTGTTGCTGCCTTTAACTCGTATCGCTGTTGGTGTAGCTTGAACCACCCGGTAGGGTCCTTCTCGTCTTGGCTCGTTCCAACTCCTCCTGAAAACCCTTATGTAGACCTGTTCTCCCGGTTCCACTGCCCAAGGCTGGATGTCCTCTGGCTCTGGTGCCCATGCACTTTCCTGTCGATAGATAACTTCATGTATAGCGGTTAGTTGTCGTACATATTCTCTGAGTTCCTGTTCTAACTGTTCCAACGGAGGCCCTTCATAAGGACCCCTAAACACTGGCACTGGCATGGGCCGACCCGTAAGCACCTCATGCGGTGTTAGATGGGTTATTCTGTTAGCCTGCATGCGGTGGTTCATCAGCGCCAACGGCAAAGCATCCACCCAATTCAACCTAGCGCTGGCACAAATCTTGTTGATTTTTGCTTTCAGTGTTCCATTCACTCTTTCTACCATCCCTTGAGACTGAGGATGGTAAACACATCCCAACCTCTGCTTAATTCTGAGCTGTTGAACCACCTGTTTCAAGGTTCTCTCAATGAAAGCAGACCCATTATCTGAGCTAATTTCTGTTGGGATACCAAATCTTGGCATTACTTCCCTAGTCAAACTGTATCACCGTTCCTGCTCCTTGGTCTTTTGAGGGTACAGCTTCCACCCATCTGCTAAACCTATCGATCACCACGAGCATATATACTTTTCATTAACAGGCCTCAGCATATCCACATAGTCTATCACCAAATGCCTAAATGGCCCTTCTGGAGTTGGGATGTGGCCCAATGGTGTTATTCCTTTCCTAACGTTTTGTGCACATACTTCACACTCTGCTAGGGCTGCATGTATGGTGACCAATAACCCTGTTCCTTAATTTTCCTCATAACTTCGCCTCTCGCACAATGATCAAAACCATGTACATTCATGATCAGTATTCGTAATAGGGCCGCTGGTGCCACTAAGTGTCCTGTTTGAGCTCTCCAGAGGCCTGCATCATCTCTGGTTGCTCCTCGATTAACCCACACATTGCGCTCATAGACACTGGCTCTTTCCTGTATCCTGATAATATCATCCATTCCAGGGGCTGCCTCAACTGATATAGCTGGTGCCATTATCGCACTTTGACACTTTGATGCTAATTTCGCTGCCTCGTCTGCTGCGTTGTTCCCCTGAATGATATAGTAATTTCCCTTCTTGTGTGCCTGACACTTAATAATGGCTACTTTTAGAGGAAGCAGACGAGATACCATTAAGTCCTGAATATGATCATGATGCTGGATGGGCATTCCATCTGTTTTCCTAAAACCTCTTTGCTTCCACACAGCTCCAAATAAATGACAGACACCATGCGCATAGGCTGAATCAGTGTAAATGTTCACAATCTTATCTCGTCCTTCCTTACAGGCGGCTGCCAAAGCTTTTAGTTCCGCTAATTGGGTGGAACACGGCTGTGCACATGCTTGACTAACTATGGTCTGAAATTGGCCCTTACAGTTTCTTCTGACCACTGCGAATCCTTCTGACCACTGCGAATGGTTTCCCTCATAGTACTTGTAACAGGATCCATCCACAAACAACTCTTCTTCAGCCCCCAAAATTGGGGTTGAGAGAAGATCAGGCCTTAACCTAGTAAACGTCAAGGACTCTGCTACACAATCATGAGGCTCTCCCTCATAACCAAGGGGAACTCTTTCTGCTGGGTTAACTGTTGTACATCATTTGATAATTATGTCTGGATATGTTAATAGAGACAAATAGTCTAACAACCTTGAGTTTGTTACAACAAATTTCCCTTGCTCTATCATTGCTGCCACCTTGTGGTGGGTGTGGATGATCACTGGGTATCCCATGGTGATGGTTGAAGCCTTATCATATGCATACTGAACTGCTGCAAATCCCTGGTAGCAAGGTGGATATCCTTGTGCCACTGAATCCAATTTAGTGCTATAATACGCAATGGGTTGCTTCTTCCTGCCACTACAGGTATCCTGCATCAAAACTGCTGTCGCATATCCCCTGTCTCTATTAGCAACATATAATAAAAAAGGCTTGGTATAATCTGGTGTCCCCAGAGCAGATGAAGACTGCATATCTTGTTTTATTATCTCAAAAGTTGTCAAAGCATCACTGTTCCAATTCAACTTGGCGCCCTTGGCGCTCTACGCCGCATCTTCATGCTTCTGACTAGTTAATTTGAAGTTCAGAGTACGAACACAGCTCATATCTTTCCCCGACCCGCGCATGTTGTTACATTATTGGGTTGTGGATATTTCGTTACAGAACCATCACGGAATTGGGATGTTTTAAGAAAACTCACTTTAACTCACTTTTAATAAATTGGAACAAGTGAGAGGCATGAACAGAACAATGTGTTGTATAGTTAGATTGACCGATTTGAGACATACAGCTGGACATATGAATTGTAAATCTTTATTGTCTTAAAATAGTAAAAGGTAGGGGAAGATGTGTTGTAAGAGCACTTGAAGATAGATTGTGTACTGCAGACTGGCACGATCGTGTCGTTCGCTTGCCAGACTCCAACCTTTATACTAATAATCTGGAATCGCAATATAAAACGTGCGATTTCAAAAGCACAGAAAGCTGCGATTTTGGTTTTTTATTTTTATACTCAATCAAAATGATATTTTTTACTGGTGCGATATCATGTTCGTATTTGTAAACAATTTATTAGGTGTTGATTTTAGAATCCGTTTGCTTACTTAAAAAAATAATAATTCACATTATTAGTAAAAAGGTTGGAGTCTGGCAAGTGAACCGCACGATTTGCTTGCCACGATTAAGGCTTGCTGTTGAGAAGAGGAGTTGATGAGTTGATGCAACAAATAAGCGACTGACGCATTTGTCTATTAAATACAGTATTAGAGTAAACTCTGACAGCCTATTCGCCAGCTGTCATAAGCTGTTTTTCTACCATGCCTTAGTTCATAACTATGATCGTGACAAATAATTCTGCTTTGTATTTTATTATTTCTTAAGATAATTCAAATGCTTAAACAAATAAGTCTTTATTTCTGTGTAGGCTATTGGTGTATTTCTTTATCATAACGTATCAGTGATGAAGTTGCAACTAGAAACATTTCACTTTTAAAATCGTTATAACCTGTTATGTTAGGAGAACATTGTGAACATTGTGTGTACTGTCGTTTAGAAAACGATTTTCGAGAACAAATAGCATGTTCAGCGTTCTAGCTCCCCCATGTGTTTGGAATAGTGCAATCACAGTTTGACGCAATCTACCTGATCTTACCGCGGTAAGAAAACTCTGGAATTAAATGAGCGACATCTGTAGCTCTTTTTGTCAACACCATGACAAAACACCCATCTCTTTCAGTCCTTTTCACTCTCCTTCAAGATCCTCCATCTCTTTCTATATTCTCTCTTCTCTGAGAAAGTGAGATATAGCCACATTAGTATGGAGAACAAAAATTCATCACTGCTCTTTTTTGACGTAGGCAATGTACAGTCATACTTTTACCAACTAAGTAGTTCTATTAATTTCCATCTCTTTCTCTGCTAACTTCAACCCTGGGATGTTAGAATGTTTCGTCAGAGAAAGAAAGAGGGAGAGAGAGAGAGGAAAAAGAGGGTTAATGCTAAACTTGCCTTCACAATAATAAGAACACAGGCGAGCCCAACTATTTAATTGTTTAACTTTAATACATATTGTGCAGAGCCATTGTTCAGTGGGAACACTCCCGGCTGCATGCACATATGCCACTCCCTGCCGGAGACCAGGGTTAAATACCTGTCTCTCTTTGATTCCTACTATCAATTAAAGCCTTGCAAAAAAATGAACAATAAAAAGTAGTAATGAGAATGCAAAACTTATCACCTAAAAAGTTGGAATCTCTCATTTACAGAATGCTGCAGTCAATCACTGACCCACGACAGATAAAGAGATGGTAGGAGCTATGGAATCATGAAGGAGAGGGAGAAAAGGGTTTCATTGAAAAAAGATGAGAAATTATAAGTTGAGACACCACACACTTAAAAGGCAAACATTTCACCATAGCACAACTACTTAATGTAGTACTTACCATTGTTAGCAATGATACATTTGTGTCGTAAAAACACAAGATCCCCTGAACACAATGGGGGTATTTCAGAAAGCAGGGTTAACATACTCTGAGACCACAACTCTGGGTTGACTGACTCTGAGCTATCAAACTCAGAGTTGACGGTTTCAGAACAGGTGTTAACAATTAGTTCAGTCAACTCTGAGTTAAGTTAACCTTGAGTAAAGCATGTGCACGAGGAGATAAAAAGCCCTCATCAGTGGAACGCAGATAACGTGATTCACCATAGCAACAGGGGAAAAAGGTCTCGAACCCCATACTTCTCCCCAGCGGAGTTAAAGATATTAATGAATGCACATGCAGAATATGAGTATGTGATAAAAAAAAATCCAAGCGGGGTCTGATCACTCCCGACTGAGATTTCTGCAGAGTATTTGTGCTTCAAGTGGCTGTTCGATAAAAGGACACGCCCTGTCTGACACGTTCAGAGAGCAGGTTTCAGGTAAACAGTAGAACAAACTCAGGGTTAGTAGGATAAAACCTGCTAGCAAGCAAGTTAGCTTCACAGAGTATGTTGCCGTAGTAACTGACTCAGAGTAACGCTGAACTGGCTCTTTGAAACCGTAAACCCAGAGTTTCCCTCAACTTTGAGTCAATTAACTCTGAGTTTTCACTAAACCCGCTTTCTTAAATACCCCCAATATAGACCTTTGTGTTGGTAAACAGCAAAGATGTATTTTGTGGGTGAAACCTAACTGGTAGCAGAAAGTGACAGTAGTGTCAGACCTTTTTACAACATATAGGAATAAGGATAATCCGGACGCCTTCAATTATTTTGTAAAGTAAATGTCATATCACAAATACAATATTACCTTATATCCCATTCATTCATTAAATGCTTGCATACATACTGAGGGATGTTACCTATACTGTCTAAGTATGAGCAATTTGGTTGGTTTGCATGCTAACGCGCTGCTTACGCGCTAGCTGATGTTGCTAACGTTGGTCAATGGTGTTTACCATTATGAAATAGCCTACTGAGAATTCCAGCTTTGTGGTTGCGGCTGTTACTAATTTAGCGTTATTATTATTACTACATCATTGATTTGCAACCATAAACATATGTGTTTAGCTTCAAAGGGCGTCTTCGACAACAGTATTCTATGAAAAAGAAGGCCATGTTTTTTTGCATTCCTATTCTGATATCCAACGGCACAACAAGAAATGTTTTCCCTTTAGTTCGAGGATCTCGGCCGTTTCCCTCTGTCCATATACAGCTCTGGAAAAAATTAAGAGACCACTGCAAAATTATCAGTTTCTTTGGTTTTACTATTCATAGTTATGTGTTTAAAGGAACAGTTTTGTTTTATTCTATAAACTACTGACAACATTACTCCCAAATTCCAAATAAAAATAGTCATTTAGAGTATTTATTTGTAGAAAATAACAACTGGTCAAAATAACCAAAAAAAGATGCATTGTTTTCAGACCTCAAATAAAGCAAAGAAAACAAATTCATATTAATTTTTCAACAACAAAATACTAATGTTTTAACTTAGGAAGAGTTCAGAAATCAATATTTGTGGAATAACCCTGATTTTTAGTCACAGCTTTCATGCGTCTTGGCATGCTCTCCACCAGTCTGTCACATTGCTGTTGAGTGACTTCATGCCACTCCTGGCACAAAAATTCAAGTACCTCGGCTTTGTTTGATGGCTAGTGGCCATCCATCTTCCTTTTGATCAAATTCCAGAGGTTTTCAATGGGGTTCAGGTCTGGAGATTGGGCTGGCCATGACAGGGTCTTGATCTGGTGGTCCTCCATCCACACCTTGATTGACCTGGCTGTGTGGCATGGAGCATTGTCCTGCTGGAAAATCAATTCTTAGAGGTGGGGAACATTGTCAGAGCAGAAGGAAGCAGGTATTCTTCCAGGATAACCTTGTACTTGGCTTGATTCATGCGTCCTTCAGAAAGACAAATCTGCCCGATTCCAGCCTTGCTGAAGCATCCCCAGATCATCACCGATCCTCCACCAAATTTCACAACTAGGTGTTGGGCAAAGCTGAAAATTTGACTTGTCAGAGAAGATGACCATACTCCATTCCTCTACGGTCCAATCCTTATGGTCTTTTGCAAATTTCAGCCTGGCTCTTCTTTGCTTCTTACTGATGAAGGGCTTTTTTCTAGCTTTGCACGACTTCAGTCCTGCCCCTATGAGCCTGTTTCGAACCATCCTTGCCGTGCACTTCACCCCAGCTGCTGTTTGCCATTCTTTTTGTAGGTCACCTGATGTCATCCTACGGTTGTTGAGTGACATTTGAATGAGTTGACGGTCATCTCGGTCAGTGGACAGTCGTTTTCGCCCATTGCCAGGCTGTAGCTTTGTTGTCCCAATATCTGTTGCTTGACCTTTTTCTTATGAACCGCCATCTTTGAAATTGTCAGGATGGAAGCAACCTGACGCTCACTGTACTCCTCTGCCAGTAAAGCCAGAACTGAACCCTTATTTTCCTCACTTAAAGCTTTTCTTTTCAACTCTTTTGTCATGCTGAATAGTTATTTTTTTTTGTTCAAATTACCTTTGAGGTACTACTTGCGCTGTTTTTGCCATCCAGCTGGTCCTATTGCAAGAGGATAGTGATGACCACAGCAGTGGTTTTTATACTTTTCCTTGTTAAATTAGATTTGGTTCAGGTAATCACCTAATCGGTACCTCATTAAGTAATATGAAGTGTGCCTGTGTTGGAATTTAACAGACACAGGAATGGAATGGCTGCCATACATGTAGAGATGCCGATTTAAGAAAAATTAGGAGTGGTCTCTTAATTTTTTCCAGAGCTGTATATGCGGTTAGCGCATCCAATGAAACTGCAACTATCGGTCATTTTGAAGTATAACTAGTAAAAGTTGTGGAGTTGTTGATGGAGGGCAAAGGAAGGAGAGTTTGTTTTGCCCGCCAAATGGGCGTTCCCATATGCCGTAACGTCACGGGAAAACTATCAATGGGGGGCATGATCCCCCAACTGCCACTTCCTGAAGTCCACGACCATCTCCTTTATCTTGCAGACGTTGAGAGAGAGGTTGTTGTCCTGGCACCATGTAGCCAGATCCCCTACCTCATCTCTATAAGTGGTCTCATCATTGTTGGAGATGAAACTCAGGATGGTAGTGTCGTCTGCTAATTTAAGGATGACATTGTGAGCTGTGTGTTGCCACGCAATAATGCGTGAACAGGGAGTACAGGAGGGGACTGAGTACGTAGCCCTGTGGGCTCCGATGTTCAGAGTCAGTGCAGAGGAGGTGAGATTGCCCATTCTCGTCTGCTCGTCAGCAAGTCCAGGATCCAATTGCAATGGGAGGAGTTAAGGCCCAGAATCCTGAGCTTAGGAACAAGCTTAGCAGGCACAATAGTGTTGAATGCTGAAATGTAGTCCACGAACAGCATCCTCACGTATGCATTACTTTTTTTCAGTTGGGAGAGGGCGGTGTGTGTCATCAGGGCGATGGCATCGTCCGTAGGTCTACTGGTGCGGTATGCAAATTGAAGGGGGTCCAAGGTGTCAGGAAGGGTGGAGCAAATGTGGGTTCTGACTTCATGATGATGGTGGTCAGTGCTACAGGGTACTAGAATGTCATTGACTTCATATCATGAGAAAATCCGAAATCCGTATTGGCACTGTATAAGCACGTAGGAAATTCGGAATCAAAATGTTCCCTTGACACGGTGACTAGTCCAGAAGATATCAGACTCGTATATGCGCGTAACCATGCTATCCTACTCGGAGAATATCTAATTTCCGGATTTGGAATGTATCATCAAATTGACATATTTGGAGTCCCAAAAACCCCGAAAATATGTACACAAAATGTTACAAATTATCTAATTTGAAGAAGCCACAAAATACGGATTTAACATTCTCTGACCACGAATGTTATTGATTACTTATCATGGCACATTTTGGAATCCGTATTTGCATTTTTAAGCACTCTTTTTAAGCATTTTTAAGCATGTTTGTTCAGTTGAAATTACAGCCATGCCTAATTGCCTACTCGCCGGCTGTAGCCTGTTTACACCTCAAAAAGCACATATATATTTGAATGTAAAATCCCGCAGTTCCAGCGGGAAAAACCAACTAAACATTTTCTCAAAGCCAGCACACAACTTAGTTGACATCAACCATTTTTAATTTCGGCCTGTGAATCATTGTAGGCCGGAAATACATTTATCCTTTCAGGTTATGCAGTACTGTGAAATTGTTGCATTCGTTCGAGCTTTTCTGTCTGCTATGACACATATAACCATCTTATTTTGGTTTTGTTGTCAATGTGCATATAGGCCTACACTGTAAAAAATGTTTTTTTACAGTACTTAACGGGTAAATTTTACATGTTTTTTTTCTCTATTTATGAATAATGGTAGAATACTATGAAATTACAGGGATAAACTTATTTTTAACATTCGTCATGTGGAATAACAGGAAATGTCAGTAAATTCCAAAACATTAATATTTTTGTTTTTTTACAGACATCCTTTTTTTCACAACAATAAGCAGTATTTTACATTCTAAAAACCAATTACATTTGCCATTATTTTCTGGATATTTGCATTACTTGTATATACAAATTACATTCTAAATACAGATAATTATAGCTAAAATAAAGTTCAAAAACAGAATTTCAATCTCAATATACAGTCCTGTTATCTTAATTTTTTTTTTACTTTTTGGTGTTCTCATGCTATTAGCATTGATGTCATGTGTCTATGTTTCATGTATTTTCTAATGCTATGCTAAAAAGTCAGTCCCATTAATTCCAGTCCTGTTACTCAAATTAAGGGTAACAAGACTGAGCAGGACTAACATGAGTGAGAAGTTTGAATGAAATAGTCATTTTAAATGTTTATCAGGATATTCTCATGATTATATGTTTTTCAGTTTTAATATGTGTGAACACATACTTACAGGGAGCTCTTGTCGACTTTCTGTATTATACATTTTCTGTTCTAATATTATGAGATGCTGGATTTTTGATTTCCATGAGGTGTAAGCCGTATTCATCAAGATTGAAACAAAAAAGTCTTTATATGTTTCACTTTATGTGTAATGAATCTAGAATATATGAAGGTGTCACTTTTTGATTTGAATTATGGAAAAAATGGACTTTTCCACGATATTCACATTTTTTGAGCTGCAGCTGTACATTAGGACATTAAACTGTATGAAGTTCAACAAAAACTGGAAAAAAGTACATGATGAACTATGTAAGGCTTATCGGTTTATTAATCTTATTAATATATGTACCATCAGCCAAGTTACTCATGTCAACAATGTTACCAAACATTCCATGTAATGCTTATCAGTTTATTAATCTAACTAATATCTGTAAATAAAAAAATATGATTCCGTAAACCAAATTAAGTGTTTTGACAGAAAAATATTTCAAAATTTGAATTTTCAACCCATTATTAAAATTTTCTTTTTACAGGTATTAATGAGATTGATAAATTGATAAGCCTTACATGGACCCTATGGCTGCTAGCATTTGTTTTCCTCCCAAAAGGGTCCTGAACTTGAATTTTCCTGAAGTACCTGTATGTGCCGAAGTTGGCTACTACTGAACGTTTAAGTCCCGCCCCCTCATTTCGGAAGACTGGTACACAGAAAAGCGCGTCATTTTCGAAACTACACTGTAACGTTACAGTACAGCAACACTTTGTTTAATGGACTCTTTAAAAACCCTTTAAAATGGAATCTTTTATCCATTTTAAATTCAAATCCGACCAAGGTAAGGGTACACTTTACTCTAGATCTGATGACTGAGCATTTCATATTCACTTTTTTTTCCAAATGAAATGGTACAACAACATTACGTTAACTGCACTAGCTAGCTAACTAACTAGTACTAGTGTAAGCTTGTAGCGCTAGCTTTGTTAGCTAGCTAAAGGTAATATGGTTTCAAAATATGCAGATAACGTTTTGTATGTATTGACGCTGTTAACATGAACAAATGTTTGAATTAAAAAATGATTTATTGAAACAATGTGATTTATGACATTCCTTCACGCTAGCTAACATTGCGGTGAAGTGATCAACAAAATCGCTTGTTTAGATTGTAATGTCATCTGCAACTTGCATCTGCTACAGAAAATTGTGAGACACCGAGGCTTAAAGCCAAAAGTGAATTCATTGATTGCTAAAGATGACAATGAGCATACTGGGATTCACATCCATGTGTACCACACTATAGTGTACAATCTACATTATTTACTTTAAAGTTAGCCTTAATTCATTAATAATGTAGCTAGCTAACGTAATTTAGCGGGGGCACTTCGCCTTTAGTAGTTTCCTTGACATGACGCAAAATATGCCATCAATAATTTTACAAAGTATTTTCTCTGCCACAGGACATCGGCCTGTAACATTGTCTAACAGTTTCACTGGTGTTTTTGTTGTTTTCCAGATCCAGTTTAATACCCTCCTCAGCTCTACCGCACAGCCAATGAGGGTAGATATATGGTTCAGATCTTGTCTGTGCTTTCCTGACAGACATGCCTACAGAAGCTACAACACATCTAAGTATGCTGTAATGGGCCCCAGCATCCTCACTGTCAACAATCTTCATTGTTGACAGTGTGTATGCTGCTCTCTGCTGCTTTGGAGGCTTTCTAGAGGATGCTGGTATAACTGCGTTCCCAGGGTTTGATCGACTAAACAATCCGGTAAGTGGACGTTATGGCCAAATTAAAAAAGCTTAATCAGAAACTTCTCCACATTTTTTTCACATTTAAAATAACCTGATAACCTATTTTTAAGAGTTTAGTCACTGAGCAGATATTCTGTTTATGAGTGACTTACAGTAGTGAGTATATATTAAGGAAAATTGTAATGTTACCCCATGGGAAGGGAACCCTGGGCACAACTTTAGTGTTGCAAGAGTCGTGCTCTATTAGTTCAGCTACTGAACACAGGACCACTCGTTTTAAAAAAATGTGTAGATTAGAGTGGATTTCATCCACTTTTCAGCTGATTATATCTTCAAAAACCTATGTATGTTTACATTTTTACTTGTAATGCGTACTTTTAGTTAGATTGATATAAATTGCTAACAGTGATATAAATGTGCTTTCTCAGGTTGTCCAGAGATGTTCGTCATGTTGGGATCTCATTTTGCTTGTGGAGCAAAGATGCATGCATGAGTTTAGTGAGGTTTTACTCTTCACATCATGCTCATAAAGGTTTAAGGTCTATCTATGGATTTTCAATATCACTTGTACACTGAAGTACAATTTTGTAAGTTATTGCATATGCCAGTGTTCTCAAACTCTAGTCCTAAAGAGTAACTCTGGAGGATTTTGCTCCTGTCCATCAACAACACGCAATCAACAAATCAGAATTCAGGAATATTATTAGCTGAATGAGTTACTGCTAGCAGGAATGAACCTGCACAGTAAGTTGCTCTACCAAGTACAGAGTTGGGGACCCTTGACCTATCATAAACAATGTGGTTTATATCGGACATCCAGGTGTAAATGAATGCTTGTTTGTGTTTTGTTTATACTTGTTAACTGAATTTAGTGAATTTAGTGTTAACTGAATGTGTGAGTTGTTGGACTGAGTTTTGAGAAAGTGTATTCTAGATGAGCAACCTTGTGATAAAGATGTAGTGATTGGGGATGTCACACCACTGAACTAATACTTGTTCAAAGCACTTGTCAGCCATAGCCACTCCTGGTGTCTTTACCATAAAAACAAATTGTGTAATCATCCCACTGAAAAACAATCCCTTTTTTTAGTAGTATACTAAGGTTTATTTGAATGGGTACACATTTGCAGCTAAAATTTCAATTACAGTTACACTGCTGAGCCAAAACATGACCACCTGCCTAATATTCTGTTGATAGTTCTGACCCACCAAGGCATGGACTATACAAGACCCCTGAAGGTGTCCTGTGGTATCTGGCACCAATATATTAAAAGCAAATCCTTCCAGTCCTGTAAGTTGCCAGGTGGAGCCACTGTGGATTGGACTTGTTGGTCCAACACATCCCACAGATGCTCTAACGGATTGAGATCTGGGAAATTTGGAGGCCAGGGCAACATCTTGAACATTTAATCATGTTCCTCAATCCATTCACAAATAATGTGTGCAGTGTAGCATTGCCGCATTATCCTGCTGAAAGTGACAACTGCCATCAGGGAACACCATTGCCATGACGCGGTGTACCTGGTCTAGAATGATGTTTAGGTAAATGGCATGTGTCAAATTAAAGTTGACATGAATGCCCGGACCCAGGGTTTCCCAACAGAACGTTGCCCTGAGCATCGCACTCCCTCTACCAGCTTGTCTTCTTCCCACAGTACATCCTGGTGCCATCACTTCCCCGGCGCACACATACACGGTAAACGGCGCACACATACACGGCCGTCCAGGTGACGTAAAAGAAAACGGGTCTCATCGGACCAGACGACCTTCCACTGCTTCAAGGTCCAGTTCTGACGCTTGCATGCCCATTGTAGGCGCTTTCAACGGTGGACATGGGTCAGCATGGGCACTCCACAGCAGGGTGCGATGCACAGTGTGTTGACACATTCCTCGAATATCTATCATTGCAATTTTCTGTGATTTGTGCCACAGAAGACCTTCTGTTGATTTGGATCAGACAGGATAGCTTTCATTGCCCATGTGACCAACCCCCTTTCGCTGGTTTGTGGTTTGTCCCTCCTTGGACAACTGTCGGAACTCACTGCTGACTGGGAGCACCCCACGAGCTTTGTCGTTTCAGAGATTCTCTGACCTGGTCATCTAGCCATAACAATTCGCTCAGGTCTTTACTCCTGTCCATTTCTCTGCATCCAACACGTTGACTAAGAGAACTGACTCTTTGCTTACCATTTAATCTCCTCAGACCTTGACATGTGCCCCCTTATTCACTTCACCTCTGAATGGTCAATGTTTTGGCTCATCAGTGTACTGACGAAAATAAATTAGAGGAGAATCTAGGCGAAGGAAGTGGTTGATTGAAGCAGTTTGGATTAAATAAAAAGCTGTACCTCGTCTGCATCAGAACCAAAATGCACAGCTCTTCTGCTTTGTCATCTAACCATTCAAGACAAAAGCAAATGTATTCTTTTTTTTACATATGTAATTTGTTCCAGAAAGCAGGAGCAATGGTCAAAAACCAAAACTTTTGAGACCGGTGAAGCTCTGCAAATGTACTCTGTGCTTTCAACAAGGGGAATAGATTGTCAACTAGCTACATAGTGCAGCTTTAACATGTCAGTAAGCTAAGTTTCATCATGTGGTAACAGTTCATACAAACTTTGGATATGATTATATTAAAATATAGGAAAACAGGATATTTATTCTTATTCTGTTACACTTCATTGGCAGAGGATGGGGAGTATCTTACAATCAAAAGAAATATGCAGTGAGCAAAGGGCATTTAAAACTCTAGCCCTACATAGCTTTTTTTATTTCCATTGGACAATTACACACATTAAAAGATTCACGAGAATGACTCAGGCTCAAATAATCTGAGACATTAAATATTGCTGTCCAACAATGATTCTTGACCAAATTTACTAAGCACAAGCAATTATTACAAAAACAATCGATTGATGTTGCCCTAAGAATTTACCGAAGTGCCTCCGCTAAGTATTTACATGGGGTGTGAATACATGCTTGTTTATTAATTTGGAGAATGTTCTGTAACTTTCACTGTAGGGGAACATTTAATTGAATGCCTTTTATTTTAAAATTCAAACCTGAATGGCTATGATTGTGAATAATGAGACTGCAACCTGACTTTCTCTGAAGCTGTTATGGCTGTGAGAAATCTGAAGGGAAGCATGGAATATGGGCCTACAGTTGGTGACACTGAGGCTCTTTAATTTGGAAACTTTAAAGTGGACGGAAACTTTGCTACAGAAGGATTCTTGCATGGGTGCAAAGTATTTACATGTGACACATTTTCTGTCAGCTCCTAATTCTGGGCATTTTTGTTGAGAACAATGTTTTAGATCATTTGTGTATAATCTGCTTGTGTTTTAATGGTGTGAGAACCATTATTGAAGTTGACATTTAATTTGTTTGTCCTGTACCATGACTTGAATATGGCAAATAAACTTGTAAAATCAATCTGAAGTCTGTTTGCTCAATATTTCCTTCATTGCAGCACAATTTACAACTTCACCCAAAATTATATTTTTAGGAGAATGACAATGTGTTTGTTCTTACAATATTTTCCTGTACTTCTACAGCTTTGAACTGGCGACTGTGCTGCCAGACTTTTTACCATATTTTTACCGGATTTTAAGTACATAATTGTACAGTAAATAAACATGAATTAATCTTTATCCTTTGTAAATCAATGGCTAACATCCTCATTTTAGCGGTGATTTGCCATCTACTAAGGTATTTCATCCATGTTTTAACAGGACAATTCACTGTTTTTGCCATTCAATACCACTTAAATAGATAGGATTTTTTGATAGTATATAACAATTAAAGTCTGTAACAATACAGTCGTAAATTATAAAAAATACAGTTTCCCTGTGTTGTCCTACAACATTTTTCTGTTATTTGACAGTTTAAGTACAGTAATTTAAAATAAATAAACATTAATTAAACATTTTCCTTCGTAAATTCATGGCAAATATCTTTATTTTAGCGATGATTTGTTATCTTGTTAATGAGTTTTTCATCTGTGTTTTAACAGGACGATTAATTTTTTTTATGGTCAATACCACTTAAATAGATTGGATTTTTGGATCGAATAACGATTAAAGTCTGTAAAAACACAGTCATGAATGACCGTATTTTTACAGTTTATCTCTGTTTTTTCTTACCAGAATATCCTGTAATTTTACGGCTTTTTACTGGCAACTGTGCTGCCAGACTTTTTACTGTATTTTTACAGTGTATGTAAAAAAATGTTTAAAGCCAATGATAGCACTGTGGTTGATGGGTCTAACGTTTAATGCCATGGATAGTGGTATAGCTGTATTGTTTTATTTCGTTTATGGTATTGGTATCACTTAGACTATCGTCTTTTAATTACAGGGGATTGCCCTGTATAAATAAATGTTAAATAAATACACCACCGTAAATGCGTGTTAATATAGGCTGAAACGTATCCTTATAATAGGTGGTACATTCAAAACTAGGTATAAAACAGTTTATCCGGTCACGGCGGCTGGTAAGGAGTTTCTTGCGTTTAATTTTGTCCGTGCTGCCCTCCAACTCAATCTTACTTTTCGTTTTTAGATTCTCAAATGCCCTGTTGCAAGCCTCTGTGCGTATATACAGTAGTAGCCTTTATTAACATATGTATGCATACCCCAGCTGAGATTGCCATCCCTTACAGCCTGCACAACTGCCGCTGTGACGTCTTCGTTGTGCAAGGAGACCTAAAACAGAAATTATTAGGAATTAGTATAAATATGCTCAAAGTAACTGCGTTAACCATGTCAGACATTCAGTCAGGAGTACAATGTAAACTTGAAACTTCAAGAGCTTGAGTGATAGTATTTGCATATATGTATAACGCGCCAAAACGTTTTCTAGAAAAAAAAACAAGACAGTGTATTAACAGTCTACTCAATGTATATCTGTGCCTGTATTCATACGTCACATAATTAAACCTATATAGAAAGTATGCCAATTCTTACGTACCAGTCACCTGGACCCACTCTCCACTTGAGCTCTCCAAGGTTTCTGACGACTTGCCTTACTGATGCCTGGGGTTGGAATGATACAAAAAATGTGTTACCTATATGAATGCAAACCATCTATTCTAGGCCTTTGCCTTAGCCGTACAATATGTATAACAGAGAGTTGCAGGTTACAAATAGCTCCAGTGGCAGTTGCATGCTCCCTGTACCACTTTTATTGACATCCATCTTCGATTTTATCTCGTTGATGGATTCTTTAATGTCGTTAATGGCGCCCTCCATCTTGCCTATTTTTCTCCAAAATCAAATAAACCAAACACAAAGTTAATAAATGCAATGCAATGTTAGCTTCGAAAGTGCAAAAAGTTTGTAAAATGTACCAAAGCCTCTGTAGTAGAAAGGGCTAGCCTAGCCTACTAATACAGTACTGTAACACACCAAGCTAGATAGCATAACGTCATATTTACAACTTTAGCCGAACATGCCAGAACTCAGAAGTTGATGCTAACCTTGCCTAATCTTTGTGTAAGAACCTACATGAAACATTTTATTTGGGCTTGGATGCAGGGATTTGCAGTGAGTAGCCAGTTAATTGATGTTAACATTAGCTAGCTTTCTAACTTACTTCCAAACGGCCTCCAGCGTATTTTGGCGGGCTTGGGCTCGGGGATCTGCCGCGGTCACAGCGGAAAATGTCAGCCGATACTCGCGTAGTCCGATGTCTTTGTTGGTGATGCCTGCTTGTTGGCGTCTCTTTTTGGGCAGGAGACCGTTGATGACCCCTGGATCCTTGTCTCATTCGGTCAAAAAAAACGTTTCTCTGGGGTGCAGATGGACGATTCCGAGGAAGGCATTGTTAGTCAGTAACTGCTACTACCTACTGGTCTGAAATTCAAATTTTGGCGGTTTTTCACTGTCTGCAAATGCAATGATGTCCATCCTACCTCTAGTCTTGCGATAACATGGAATGCCAAATGGTTCATAGTTAATAGATTATGACGTCGTTTTTCTTTTAACATGGATAAAACTGCCTAATGAACATGCATTTTCTAATGCAAGGGAGGAAAATGTAACTGCGGTGGTAAGACTACCATCAGCAAAGTGTGTGTAATCTAAAAGAATGTCTTGATTATATGTGATTGTGTGATTACCTTCAGTACAGCGCCCTTTACAATAATTGGCACACTATGTAAATACAGAACAGGCTGTGAAAAATGTAATTGTGGTTTATTAGCTTGTTTATTAGCTCGATCATACAACAGAAATATCATATGTATCTAACATTTACCCATGCTCTGGGGGCAAACATATTCTTCAGTATTTAGGGTTCTTTATTATTAAATGTTGCATAATGGGTACAATGTAATTTGTTTATACTGTTTATTTTGTAAAACATCTTAGTTGTTAAAGTATTTGTGCTGGATGTGGTTTATGGGCATTTGGTCCTCATTTTCTTTAAGAAAGTTTCTTAAGGAATGGGATTGTGTCTGTAGCACCCAAATAGTGAGAAAGCTCAAATTTAATGAATAAAACATGAATATATATATAAAATCCCATCATTTTTGCTTGTAAATGCTTTTGTTTTTTTTTGTTCAGCATAAGTCCTGATATATTTAGACACAGCATAACTCAATATTAGGATGTAGTATATCATATGTATAGGACATTAGGTCATATCCGTTAACCATATATGACTGGGAGACAAATATTTTTCTCCAGACATCATATGAGTCCATATCTTGACATCGTAGAGTCAGCCATGATTAAAATACGGGTTGAAAATGGCTGATATGCATAGTCAAGATATGGCCTATGTACAAGTTACGCATATCACGGCTCAAAATATCATGTTATTCTTAGTATAGTGAGAGAACTATGGATATGTCATTATACTATTATTATTCCAGAAATTCCGAAGTCCTGATATCCTCAAACACAGCATGAGTCCATATTGGGATTCAGTATATCATATTTATAGGACATTAGTCATATCCGTAAACCGTATATGACAATGAGATAAATGCGGTTTCAGTATTTCTCTGGATATGATGAGTAAGTAATGTAATCTGTATATGCACTGGAAATGCCTGTATTCTCTAAAATATCATGGAAATATCCTTTTAGATATCTCCGGATTTTTGACCTTTTCGCCCAGTGTCAATTAACCATTCCCTAAAACTGTATGCCTTTATGACTGTATGAATCGCCTCTCAGATGTATAACACAGTCCCTCTCCAAAACTAATGACACAAAAGCAAATTAACAACAAAAACATTCTAAAATGTGATTTTTTTTATTAGAAAGGTTCTCCACATTAACTTAAGCTCTAACCATTTCTCAATGTGCTCAATACACACTACACATCTCTGACTTTTATTTTGAAGGCAAAATACAAAAACCGGAGGTCTTATTGTTGCTGCCGAATCTCTAATGTTGCCTGCGTGATGCTAATCTATTGTATCTATCGAGTTGTGACAGTTAGCAAGCCTCTTCGGTGTAAATGAAGAAATTGAGATTTCTGCCTATACTGCGATTGCCCATTATAACTGCAATTTATGTGCACTTATGTTGTCAGGACATGCAGAGTGAAGGTACTCTGTATGAAATACAACTGGGAGATTATGAGGAATTAATCAGAATATAGATTGGAAGAAAAACGTTTTTCATGCAAAAGCTAAAACACACCAAAAAAACCTGTTTTTACTTTTTCTATTCTTCATGGACAGGCTAAAACTCAAATATTGATATTTTCTGCTATAAACACATCCTATGGTTTCCCAAACATGTCAACATTATTAGAAAAAAATTGGGGATTAATAGAAGTGCTAGATCTGGGCAACTATTTTAGTAAGTGGTGTCATGAGCCGTTTCCATGTGTCCCTCAACCTCAAATCTGTAAATTACATCATTCTACTGTTTGATGTACATCTGTACTGTTTTTAATGCCATTTGCCATTTTCTACAATAAAAACAAACATTCTGATCCCATTGGCTTTCCATGGGACCTTCGACCTTGGTTAGTATTGCACAATGAGGATCCATATAGAGGCTCTTCCCTACCTGGGAAATCTGCATACCACTGAAGGGAGAATCTAACTGGCTAATAGACTTGTCAATCCAACCCCCATGCTAGGCTAACGGAGGCTAATGGAGCGCTAGCAACGGAATGCTTCACGAATAGCCTATTTCCAATGCACAAATACACATGTAACTCTCCGGACAATCGATATGTCTTATCGGTCATACAATGCAGGGTTGGGTAGGTTACTTTTTAAATGTAATCCGTTACAGTTACAAGTTACCTGTTCACATTTGTAATCAGTAGCGTAACTTTTTGATTACTCAAACTCAGTAACGTAATCTTTTAATTACTCTGAATTACTTTTAGATTACTTTCATATTAAGAGGCATTAGAAGACAAATAGGAATATCCTATAAACAATTGAACACCTTTTGCAGGATCAAACAATGTTAGAGTTTATATAGCTGGCCAAAAACGGAATTTGCATTTTACCTCGTGCATTCAGAAAGGGTTTCTAAACCATTGCTTTGTACTTAAATATGATTGGGCTACATCTCTACATTACACACTAATGGTCAGTCAGATATTCAGTCATTTCAATTAATCCAATAACCCTTGATCTTCCAGAATATGACTTTTTATCTGAACATAACCCAAAAGCTAAGGATGTGTTAGCCTATTCCAGGGGCATAGGTTTGATTTCAAATGTGAGGGGTACAAACACTGGCATAGCGTGGTGACGCCGGGCCGGGGTGCAAGCTGTCCTTACATGGACCCCCACCCCCGGATGAAAAATTGTGAAGCGGTATATATACGCATGGAAAGCCGATCCTGAGGTCTGACTATGATAACCGCATAGAAACACACAATATAAAATCAAATTATACAAAACATTTTTATAGAAGTCAAGCACGGGCCCCCACCCACTGTGGGCTCCAAATAGCTACGCCAGTAGGGACAAATATGTTTTTGCAAATGCCCATGGTTTTGGATTGGCATGGCCAACAATCTCAGATAGGTGTGATCGTTGGGTGTGCACATACTTTTGGCCATATGCTGTATGTGCACTGATGGACACAACATCTCATTGATTCTGCTACAACAAACACGCAAAATACAGCCTTCCGCCATTTCATTTAATATTACTTAGTTAACATATTTTCAAAGATGTGTGCTCTTAGTGAAGAGCTTCTACAGACATGTATGATAGGTGATCTACATGTACATTTTCCCAGTACTGTACTTGAATTTCACAACCTCACCTCCCAAGCTCCACCACTGTCTTGCATGACTACACTGGTTGACTCAACATCCTTCTGGTTCTGTTAATAAATATTGACATTCAAGATATGGGCTACATATAACATAACTAATTTTATTTAAGTTATCCACCTTTAAAGACAACATTTCACCTCAGCTCCACGGTTGAACTTTTCTCTCTGGCTGTCTGATCCTGCTATGACAAGGACCTTCTCACGGTCACCATCTGATCCTGCTAAAATGCAGGACATAATATGACATGAACAACTTGAGCTACATTGACGCCTGCAGAACCAGATGGCAATGTTTGATCTAGAAGGACCACATTATGTTGAAATGTCAAATGCAGCTGCTTATGTAGGGAACTACAACGTTAGCCAACTTTTCAAGAGATCAACTATTAAGCTAGTTAGTTAGCTATATCTTCTAATGTCTCATAGCTAGCTAGCTGTACCACTCACTTTGTCTTTGCATAAAAAAACGCTGTTTGTCTAACTGCAGTCTTTTCTTAGCTGGTGTCATACGGTGCTAGCTGTGAGTGAGGTGAACCTAGTGTAATGTAGACTGTTTGCGAAATAACGTTAGCTAGCAAGCTAATACATATTTTGCAACTATCAATATCATTCATATATAACATTAGCCTAACTACACCTTACCGGTTTTAGAAATACAATCTGATAAGATAAATATCTACCTCATTCATACGTTACGGGAGGTAATGTCAGCTAGGTTACCAAACTTCCGTGAGCCAGAGATCGCAGTTGCTAGGTGCAACCGTAGCCTCTACTCTACTACCGCAACCGTTAGTTACCGGGAATGTAACTCCGGTTATATGAGTGGAGCGGAGCCCCCTAGAGAGGCTTTATCTCCTAGTGGTTTACCCTGGCCGCGGCCATACTGAAAACTCATTATGCAAGATGCGTCAGCCAATCAGGGCATGCCTGCCCGTATATATGACCCGTGAGCCCAGAGAACGCCCTCCCGAGATTATTCAGCATTACTCATGGGACGGCAGGGCAACAGGTCTAGGGGGCTCCACTCCACTCATATAACCAGAGTTACATTCCCGGTAACTAACGTTATATGTCGTGGAGCTCCGCCCCCTAGAGGGGCTTTAGCTCCTAGTTGTTTACGGCGGAGCAAGCGAACCAAAAATGTACTCCCTGCCGGAACACCAGTAACCTCACACGGTCCAGTAAAAACCGACCCCAAAAACCCCAAGACGAAAACATCCCGACAGCTGACACGGTCAGAAAGGGATGATCGAATGCGTAATGATGGAATCCCCCTAGTGTAGGCCCATGAAACATAAGCCAACCCAGAGAGAAGGGATGTTGAGCTCAAGCGAGAGGGAAACATATCCGTTCCACACAAGCACAACAGAAAATACCCATGCACCACACATCACGAGATGAGGGGCATGAGAATACAAAAAAATATGAAATGATAGGTAACACCCCAGGGAGGAAGCAAACCTACACCAAGTGTACTGGTACACAGTGACAATACCCCTGAGCCAACAAGCCACAGGGTAAGCACTGATAATGAGAGGATAGAATCAAGGCAAAGCACGTGATTCCTTAACAAGTTCAGAGATCTCGGGCAGCCTCACCGAGGACCGAATGAACAAGGGAAGACGGAGACACGTCTAACAAATAGAAACACACAAACGCCGTAGGTGACGACCACGACGCCGCGGCGCAAATTTCATCCACTCTGACCCCGTGGAAGAGGGCAGAGGAGGCAGCAACACCCCGCGTGGAGTGTGCACGGAGACCCTCCGGAACAACAGAACCAGACGCCATCATCATCATCATCTTCATCCGCTTATCCGGTATCGGGTCGCGGGGGCAGCAGCTCCAGCAGGGGACCCCAAACTTCCCTTTCCCGAGCGACATTTGCCAGCTCTGACTGGGGGATCCCGAGGCGTTCCCAGGCCAGTGTCGAAATATAATCTCTCCACCTAGTCCTGGGCCTACCCCAAGGTCTCCTCCCAGCTGG
>JACXGI010010485.1:9068-27610 GCA_016801175.1 Esox masquinongy
ATATATATATATATATATATATATATATATATATATATATATGCATCTACATATATATAAACAATAAATATAATAGGCTCTAAGGAGTCTATGCATAAGCTGAGATTAGATGAAGAGGAACTATGATAATCAGTGCACTGGATCATGTTATAACTAAAGCCTTATGGGTGTGGTACAGGGATGACTTGATAAATGGGATTTGTTTTTCTGGAACAGTGCAGATTGTTGAGTTCACTCTGGTCCCAAAGCAATAACTTTGACAAAGCGATTTATTAATTCAAGTCTCTCTGACTATGGGTACAGTATGAGGCTTTAGTTGATAAGCTGTTTTATGAGGATTGTTGCTGGGAGATGTTTATTTCTGCTGAATTGGGAGTGTTCTAGGAGCCTGCTGTGAGTGTGTGTTAAGAAAAGTGTTAATGGTTTGTGTTTGTTTGGAGGTGTACGTGTGTGTGTGTGTGTTTGTGGGGGGGGGGGGTCACTTGCTTAAGCTAAATAAAGCTACACTGTCAGTTGACAGTGCCTGCTCAGGCAGTGGCTACATAGATGTCACTTCGACTCAAGAAGGATCAACGCCACAAAAGAGACTTCTGGATATTTGAGAAGATAACCTGCCAGCTTCACTGTGCCCCACTTTTTGCAGTCTGCAGTCTGCTCCCTCCACTCTAGCACCTCAGCAGAAAATCAATAGAGTATGCCTGCAACTGGATCACCACGCTCCCTCAGATCAATAGGAGCCCATCTGGTGCCAGAGGGCTTGACCTCCAGCGTGGAGGTGTGGCTCTGCCGCACCGCAGCCAATCGTTGCTCTCACTGATCCATCAGCAGATTAGATGGGCCGGCCATGATAAACATTAATCACAAACACACTGCCTACTTGCCCTCCATGGATAAGTGTAGGTTTTTTTTTTATCTTCCTTCTCTCCTCCCTTCACCCCTTTTCAAAGTAACTGTGTTCTGCCTGCATGCAGCCTTTCACACACTTTGGGAACAACCGTTCCGTATTGAACGCTGACACCACCCATGTCATCTCAACATTATGACAACCATAATCATGCAGGGATGGACGTTACACCAACCTATTATCAACCCTTATCCACCATGTCACTGCCACGCTGTGTCTGAGTACGCTGCAAACTGAGAAAATCCTATTTCTGATAGAATGAAAGTCCTAGTAACTGTGTGTAATAAGTGAAGGTCATAATAGTCAAAGTTAAATGAAAAAAATCTTTAAGTTACATTTTATTCAGTTGAAGAATATATTTGTGGAGTAGTGAGTGTGTATTTCAGCTAGTAAATTATCTACATTTTGCCGTTGCTTGGTGGTAGCAGAACTGAATAAAAAAAACCAGAGGCAGTGTTTTCACTTCATATTTTGTTCTTTTAGTTGTTGATAATTTACTACACTGAATTCTATTGCCATACAGAATAACACAAAAATCCACTTTCCCTTTTGCTATCCGACTTGCTTCATTCTTCATACTTCAATGATTATTTTTTAGTTTAACAGGCAAAATAAGTCTATTCCCTTTTTCCCTTGAATGGCAATGTGCACAAGGTTAATATGTGGAATAGTGTAAAGATGGAGATACATAAATCATCACTTTGCTGTGGAGTTTTAGGACCCATGTAGTTTCCCCCAGAAAATCTAAGATAACAGGGCCTTTACAGTTATTGTGTATAAAACAGTTACAATATAACTTTACTGAAAAACTAGACCCCCCATTTTTACAGCATTCAGCTTATGTTTACATCGAAGATAGGTTTGTAGGAGTCGTACGACAAAACCCTGCTAGTGTTGAAGAGACATTTATGAATCTAAAGTATTTATTTATGAGTTTGCAGCTCGTACCGTAAGGTATTGGCTTAAACACTGTGCTTCATAAATTCACTCTACTACATAAATGATGCATAACATAAATTCATATATAATTTGTACAATGCAAATCTATCTTGAACATCCGAACGGCCTCGGTTCAGGAGATTCTTCCCCACAAACAAGGAATGTCCATAACTAAGTTGCTTTAAAAGGTTTAGATGAGAAGTTATCTAGGGAAAGTGGACATCGGACCGATAAAGTGGACAGTGCATAAATGGTCCTAAGTGAATGTTTTCTGTGCAACCTTTGTGTAGTTCCATGTAAGTTTCCAGGATGTCACTGGACCCCTTCTGGACATTGTTATAAGTTTCATATTAAAGTCCTTAGGACATTGCACGAAGGCACTAAGAAAATGTTCTCTGGGGGACTGTTTAAATCCCAGTTGGTCCCGGACACATCCGAGAGTTGACCACATTTAGCCAACTGGTTGATTGTTGGGTCGATAGGCTGTTGGACAACCGAGATTTTTTATAGTCGAGCTGTTGAAATTAGATTTCTTCGCATCTGATTCCCATTGGCAACAGCGGACTTCTTCATTGCAGAGGCTGCAAATCTGTCACAGTCCATCACTCTGGCCAGTGGTAATGAAAGTTTTGGGGTTACAGGATGCTTCTGACAGGTCACTTACAAGTGATGAATAAAACATTGGAATATATAAACAAAATGACATGATGCCATGCCTGTCCAAAAATTGGCTTTCCGCAAGACAGACAACTTCAGGTAGTTCAAACATTGACTTGATCAGTTCCTGCAACTTGTTGTCAATAACACTTTAGATTTAGATATTATCATTTTTCAGCATTGGCATGCAAATGTGGGTGCATGCATATATTATGCTGCTAAAACAACAATTTGTGATGTTTACAATTAAAGAAATCAATTTAGATGGGACAATAATTCCCTACATTATTCAGTGCGTGTATTCTCACAAATGACTGAACTGGGTAGATTGGCAACATCTTGGAAATGACAGAGGGCTTTTGCTTCTTGCCGTCTGCCCTTGCTGGTTTGAGGAGAGATAAGTGTCTTTGTGATGCCAATGGAAAAGAGGGAGAGTGACAATTTCCATTTGCCAACAGAAGCGTGTTACTGTTGATCAACAGAACTTTGTATGCACCCAAATAGTTTCAGGTGAGCTGATGTTGTAAAACGCTATGATTCCACTCTTACTGCATATACTGTATGTTATGGACATTTTCTTACATTACAAAGCAAAAAATTCTACACAATGCACCTTTAAGGTCTGCCTTCTTTTGACCTTCTACAAGTAGTACAAATCATAACACACATTTCCTGTTTATTGAACTGTTTAATGTATTCCCCATGTATCTAATTATGTCTAAGTTTTATCAATAAGAAGAGGTATTTTGGTTGGAACAGTTATTTTATTGTTGTATTTTTTGACAATAATCATTTTCAGTTTTCCTTAATAACTAATGTCTGATGCGGAAAGTACCTGATATCAAATATTAATTTTGGTTATGATTTTTGCCAATATGACATTTAAAATATGTCTAAAATATATTTTTTAAGTAAATCTAGTGTATCTTTATTGGAAGTACTTTTGAATCACAGAATATTTCAATTACTCCTCATGGATTATTATGATCTGACAACTGCAAGAAAGTGAGATGCCTATGACAATCTTCAGCAACCATCAGAGAGCCCTGCACATCTGATGAGCTGTATCTCATTCGCTGAATTATCTGAGAGTAATCCTTCATCAACTGGTGTAGCTGGCTGAGTATTCCTGTATTATGCAACACAGAGAGAGAGAGGTACCATCACATCGGTAACAAGCAAAAAGTGATTTAGTATGTGGAGCAATTGTTGGAAGTCTTTCTACACAGTAGCCAGCTCCGCGCCAAAGCAGATAAAAAGATCTAACTAATCCAAAACTACTTGGTTGTTAATTTAGTCTTAATAAGATAATATACATAAAAATCTATATTTAATAGAAATGCTTACACCACTGATAACCCAAAGAAACAAGATTTTAGCATGTCAGTCTTTACCTAGTTTTGCATGGAGATCTGACATTGTTGTTTTTCTCTGTACAGCATAGTGTATTTTGTTACCATGTTTGCCACTCACCAGTATTATTTATTCTTGCCCTGCATGTTAAGAAGAGTGAAAAATTAATATACATTTGAGCAAATATTGATTGCATAAAGGTACCACAATGCATGCATGTTGATATAAACATTCTTTCACTATTTGGCACCACCCCCTGATACACAGCCAATCCGGAGCCACCACTGTATTCAGTCTCCCCTAAAAAGCTTTTAAATTAAATTTTACATCCATTACATTTTAAATGAGCTAAATTTCTCTATAGACCAGTACTAATGTTGATGCCGAGGACTATGGTTAAGAACATAAATTGCTGATAAATAATCTAAGATCATAATCTTGCCCATAAATATCTCTGTATGATATCGGTTGGACTGAGCCCCCGCCGTAATGGGGCCACCAATGCTTTTACATATTCCTCTCACATCGCCACAGCCCACCCCCTTGTCTAATTAAATATGCAGCACCTGTTCCCCCTCCCTGTATTTTGTTGCAGGATGACTTCATCCTCTATAATGATGCAATCTCTTTGCCCTACAAGGCAAGGCCAGGCAGCAGAAGGGAGGAAGCCACTCCATCACCTGTCACCTTTTACTAGAGGCCCCCTTTAATCCATCAGATGAGACTGCTGTAAATGTTAACGTGCCACTGTGTACAGTGCGTATAGGGGGTGGGCTTTAATGAGCACAGTCAGCTGATCCTAGATTTATGGCTGTGGTTTACATATTGAGAGAACTCTAGTTAGAGCCATGGTTAGTCTACATTAATGGATGTTCAGTAGAGCCGTGTGGTGACCCAGAGACATGGACCTGGAAGGGGTTAATCCCCATCCACCCTCACCCCTGTGGGCTGGCTGACCGGGTACTACCTCAAGAGACACACACACCTACCGTATACATACACTTGGATATATTATGCACATAAATGCACATGATGCCTAGAAACACATGCGTATGCACACACACGCCAACACATACAACCTGACACACGCACACACACACACACACACACACATACATAGAGCCTGGCGCCTTGCTGTGCCTTTGTCTGTGGTACTCTGAAGCCCAGATGGTCGACTAGCAGGGAGGCTGCTCACCCCCCCCAACTTCCCTCTGTTTTGTGTCCACTCCCTCCTCTCCCTCCATCCCACTCCCTCCCTCCTCTCCTATCCCTCCATCCCACTCCCTTCCTCCTATCCCTTCCTCCATACCTCCCACCAACCCCTCACTCTCTGTCTTCTCCCTCCTGCCACTGACTGCTGATCTGGGCTCTCTGCAGCCGGCCAGTCCCAATTGCCCCCCCCCCCACCACCTCCACACAAAGCTTCACACTCTGCCGTTGTTCCATCCTGTCCCAGGGTCCTTGCTAAATGGTGAAATAGATTTCGGAGCATTCATCATTGTTATCACAGTGTTTAATTATTAATTGGTTTGACAGGTTCTCTTCCTCATCTGCCTGGCAGGCAGGCTGAACCCAGGATGAGAGCACCAGAGAGGCTGGTCTGGCAGAGCTTGGAGGGAGGTGAAGGCCATTTGGGATTCAGATCACCTCCACATTCACCCCGATAGCACAATTCGGATCTATTTCTGACTAATTGGTCTTTTAACTAATTACATCAGATCTCTTCACATCTTTTTCAGAGCTTATCTGATTGGTCAAAAGACCAATTAGTGAAAACAATATCAGATTAGTGCTGCATGTCTAAATGCAGTGTTCACATCTAAGGGCCTGCTGACCTCTAACATTTGCTCCACACTAATTAAAACCCCAGCGCTGATAATGGAAATTTGAATAATTTGGTGGGTTCTTACATTTTTACACATTTACATGGGTGTATTAGGTAAAATGGAAATGTGTTTTTGTACCCCAATTCCCCCTGAGACATCCTCAGACAGAAGTGAGCCATTATTAATGATGATCCTGGAGCGATTTGGAGCAAAGTTCACTGATGATGAGCACATTGAGAGATCTTTCACCTTGTCTAGTCAGGACTTTGAACTTGCAACATTTTGTTACTGGCTTGGAACAAGGGTTGGGGAGTAACTGATTACAAAAAAATTATAACTGTAATCTGTTACAACACCAGCAAAAATATTGTAATTGGATTACAGATACTTAAAAAATAAGAATTACTTATTGGATTTAAAATTATTGAATTTTAAATAAAAAATTGCACGTTTTATTTTTTATTTTTACTGTTTTAAAAACACATTGTTATTCAAACCAAAAAGGTATGTGCCTCAGGTGTTTTTGGGCCCATAAAACCAGATTAGTGTGCAATGATGAAGCATTAAATTATCTCCTGTCTTGGCTGGTAAAAACAGAGTCTACATTAATATTAGTCTACCCATATGAAAATCTGGTTTAGTATTCTACTACCAACACATCTTTCTCAGAACAATAATAGGCTATACCTGGAATTTAATCTTTTTTCCAGAATGAAGGCAATTTTTATTTATTTATTCAAGTATAAATTAAGTCTGCAACACAACAAAATGTGGAGAAAGGTAAGGGCTCTGCATACCTTCCAAAGGCACTGTACAGTGTCAGGTCCTGGCTGGGGGCCTCTAGGCATCTCTATGCGCCTGGGGGCCACAGTCAGGGCCTGACTGCAGAGGTGTCTCTAGGCACCTCTCTCTGCTCCAGCGCCCCGTCCTGCTTTGGGGGTGGAGCCTCCCTCTGCTCCAGCGCCCTGTCCTGCTTACCTACCTGGCCATAAATGCAAAATCCATCTATGGCCAGGTACGTAAACTGTAACATTAATCAATCCAGCAATATGTGTTGTTCAGTTGGTAATCTCTTTTTGTCTTCTAAAGTCTCTTATTATGAAAGTCACATAAAAGTAACTGAAAGTATTCGGATTACGCTACAGAGTTTGAGTAATCCAAAAGTCATGTTACTGATTACAATTGTTGACAGGTAACTTGTAACTGTAACCTACCCAACCCTGCTCGGAACTCTAAAAGTTATGCCATCGGCTAACACCCATTCATAATTTTTATTATGTTTGCTAACTAACACAAGTATTGGGAGAATGATCAATTCAGGGCTCAGTTGAGGTCCTGTCACAACTCAGAGGTTCTGTAGGTGTGTCTGCTTTCCTTTTGTCTAAATTACTTTAAGAGGTAAAGGACTATAAACTTTCCAGAACCGCACTGGAGTCCCAGCATATTACCACAACCAAGGCAAGTAAGATAGCCATCAGCTCTGTCGGAAACTCTGCCAGATGGTCTGACAGTGGCTTCCAAACCATTACCTTTCTGTCTGATACTGAAAAGGCTGACCCAGTATAACCATTCACTGGTTCCTTGGAACAGTACATATGGGTAGGACATCAATATACACAGCATGACTACAGAATACTACAGCCAAGGGGCGGGACAGCCAAAAACCCAGGGGTAGCTGAACAAAAAGAAGATTGAAAGCCAGACTGGCCGCTACATTCTGATGAAGTTGCAGGGGTTTGGTGGCACGCACCAGAAGTGAGATGACAAAATGCCTCGACAACTACTTCCTGTGTGAAGTAAGGTGAACAAAGAATAACAAATGGCAACATATTGCAATTATTATTATAATACCTTTATTTCAACAAGTATCACTGACAGACCAAGGTCTCTTTTACAGCTGGGCCCTGCATATACATGTTTACACATGCAATATCGAACTCCAATCCTGCCTACTGTATACTGTAAACCAAGAATCCCAATATTAATCGTATTGTGACCCAAGTACCAGGATAATATGGTATTGTGACCCAAATACCAGCATAATATGGTATTGTGACACAAGTACCAGGATAATATGGTATTGTGACATCCTGGGCAGTTCCAACTGCTAGTCATGATAAATGTGATATTACAGATAAAAAATAAAAATACTTTTTCTACTTAAATTGCACTATATTTATGTAGACACTAAGACTGCAATCACTGTATAGAGCCAAATTCCAAAATGCACACCAGAGGGAGCCAGTGAAAACAAAAATCCATTTTACCAAATTTGTATCAACATGTGAACTGTGCAACTGCAGGTGCTAAAACTCTAGATCACTAGTATTCCACACACAGTTCATACCAGGCACTCTCCAGCAAACGCTTGGTCAAGTCAAACTATAACACCATACTCCAGTTTCCTGCACACAAGCAAAACCTCAAACAGGAAGGACCAGTGGCACAATGTGGAAGTGGTTGGATGAAGCAGATGTTAAGATTCAGGATTGTTTCACAAACACAGAAAGGATTATATTCCTGGATTTATCAAAAAGCATCAAAGAGTTTTACACAGCAGTCACTGGCTTCATTAATAAGGGAATCCATGAAGTTGTCCCTATGAAACCTAACCACAATCCTTGGATTACAGACAATATCATCAGAAAACTGAAGCATGGGTGCAACAGGCCTGGATGCACCTCCGCAACAATAGAGGTTCTAAACTACATCATATCTACTTCAGACAACAAGCATTATTGTGCAGCTGTTTTTACTGATTTGGCTAAAGCCTTTGATTCTGTCAATCATCCCATCCTAATAAAAAAACCAACAACTTATAGGAGTTCTAAGAGTACTGTCTAGGCTGCTTTGGAAATAATTTCTATGACAGTGTACAATGCGTCAAGACAGCCTGATGTCTAAACCTTTGGATGATTCTATGGGAGTTCCTTAGGGTTTGATTCTTCGACTGACACTATTCTCTGTGTATAATTTTGGGCTTGAGTTTTTTCTCCACTGCCAAGGAAGTCCATAAGAAAAAAATTATCTGCTGATCCTGGAATATGTCGACAGTTTACCAGCTTGCAACCAAAAAAGTTGCTCAATAAATAATATGCAAATCCCCCTCTACTTCAACGCACACCTCAACATATGCAATTCCAATTGTCACCTGCACCCTGTAAAAATCTAACACTGGTCACTCCTTAAAACCACACTTCTTTTGGCCATCACTGATTTCAACAGACTTGAAACTTTCATCACACCTCATTCCTCCAAAAATAAACATACGAAGCTGCCAACTGACAAATGTACCTGCAGGGCACCAAAAGTGCTAATTAAATGGTTGTTTTATATCCCTTGTGTATAGTATTCATTTCTCTTGAATATTTACATGATTTTGGTAGTTCTTTGTTGTACTATTCTCATGCAATTTTATGCCTTTGATTAGGTCGTCATTAAAAACAAGATTTGGTTCAAAGTTAATGGTCGCCAACAAAACCATCGCCATGCTCGCCCTCAATATGGGGACCCTCAGGGTGCATGTTTAGTCCCCTCCTATTCAACAAACAGAAACAAATATATGATGAGTATTGCCGAGGTTCCCTGTCACAAGCAGATTTACTTTGAATAGATTGCAAAGAGATTTAAATACACTTTCATAGCAAGGCATCAAAAACACCATGCTAATTGCGCAAGACATTGCCTGGACGACAATGCCTCCTTATATGTCCGCATGACAAAAGACTTGATTCTGGACTACAGGAAACTGAGGGATGTCGGTGCATATTCACTCAGTCGGCTGAAAAGTTTGGGCCAACAGTTACAGTTGCATGACTGAAAGCATCTTAGGCATCACCACTCTTCCCACTGTACCATTATTAGTATCCACCCCAGAATGCATTTTCCTCAGTAGTAGGCCTAATAACAAATGAGAAGGAAAACATCACCCCCTTGTGAATGGGAGCAGGACACACAAGCGCAATCACGTAACCCCCAACGAAAGACAACTCCACACAAGAGCGTGCACACACTGAGGACAATGCTTGTTAATTCTGGATTGGCTCTTAGTCCCTTATCACATTTTTTTGGTGCAAACAGGTCCTGTAGAGTCTCTGAGTTTCAACATAATTTGGGTTACCTGAAAATAAAAACATCTGGAGGCAGTGTGGTTTTCTGTTTCCTGGTCTTTAGGTTGTACAGCATTTTTTGTATTTTCTTCTTAAATAAATAATAATTAAAAAAAATCACAAGATGAACTTTGTAGTTCCATATGGATTGTATTTTTACTAGGCAAATAATCTAGTTCAGTAGAGAAAACATTTTTAGATTTTAGATTAGATTCAACTCTATTGTCATTGAACAAGTACAAGTACAGTACAACGAAATGCAGTGGCCATCTAACCAGAAGTGCAAATAGAAGATTGCAGATTTCAATTTACAAGTGAAACAATTAAAGAACAAGGTACAACAATGCAAATTAACTACAAGAACATAATCCATTGCACACTTTGACACAAAAGGAGAATGAGTTATAGTACTACTTAAAGTATGCCTCGACTTGAACTACTAAAAGAAATTGTCTTATTTAAAAGAACTGAATTATTAGCTAAACTTCAGACAGCTCTGTGGTAAAATTTGGTGGGTAGCTACTAGATAGGTTGCTATCAACCACTAGCTAGCCAGATACTCTAGCTAGCTTAGCTAATACATGAGAAAGAGAGATAACCATATAATATTATCTGCCTAGAGGCTGTGTGGCTGCTGGGCAAACAGCAGATAATAACATAGTAATGAAATAATAGTAATGAAATAAAACAAAATACATAAATGAAAAACTAAATATTTTATTAATGTGAATGAATGAATGATTAACTAATGTGCACAACCAGCAGTAATGTGCACAGCCAGACACACACATCAAAAAGCATTTTTTTCAAAAGCAAACCATCTAACTCAAACCTAAAATCTAAAATATAACACTACTTGCTCAGCACTAGATTGACTTCCCTTCTGAAATGTTGTCTCTTTTTGTGTCTTCCTTTACATAACAAAACAAATCAAATGAAATATGTCTTCAGATTTCCCTACTGGAGGGTCTTATTTATGGTGATACTGTGACATAATTTACCCCTGATTTCCCCAAATTACAGCAGTAGCCTGTCCAGCTGGGCCCACTGGGAGCAGATGGTCCATAATCACCCTGACCACCCCACCAGTCAATTAGGGCAGCAGCACCACTCAAAACCCACAGAACAGCATTACATTTTACATCTGGCTCACAATAAGGGCATAAGGAATCGAGATCTATGGTGAGATTGGAAAGATGTACAAAATAGAAATTGTTACATTTATTTTGGATTCTATTTCTATGTTCGCCATGTAGCTTAGAAGTAAACATTAAGAGGTTTTCATTGCCATATTTGCACTGATCTCTACAGTAGCAAAAATCCCACTCACCCATAGCTCCATTCTTTGAGTATATCCGCTTATTATTCTGACCTATCAGGAAGTGGCTTGGGGAATAAGCGGCACAGTAAGTCGTGACTTAGTTACAGCATCTCTCTTCTGCAAAGGTCCCAATCTCCTCCCAAGGTAATGAGGCTGTGGTTGACTCGGCAGAGCTCTCCCTCCCACAGACCATGGCACCCGTCCAGGAACACCCACCAGACTGGGGAGACACCTGATTCACACATTCACTAAACAGTTTTCAGTTTCAATGTACCATTGATCACACAGATGTGAATCAACACATACAGTGGATATAAAAAGTCTACACACCCCTGTCAAAATGCCAGGTTTTTTTGATGTAAAATAATGAAACAAAGATAAATCTTGTCAGAACTTTTTCCACATTTAATGTGACCTATAATGTGAACAATTCAATTGAAAAACAAACTGAAATCTTCGAGGGGGAAAAATGAAAAATAAAAACTTTACAATAACCTGGTTGCAAGTGTGCACACCCTCTTATAACTGGGGATGTGGCTGTGTTCAGAATTAACCAATCACATTCAAACTAATGTTAAATAGAAGTCATTACACACCTGCCATCATTTAAAGTGACTTTGATTAAACACAAATAAAGTTCAGCTGTTCTAGTAGGATTTTCCTGGCATTTTCTTAGTTGCATCTCAGAGCAAAAGCCATGGTCCGCAGAGAACTTCCAAATCATCAGAGGGATCTCATTGTTGAAAGATATCAGTCAGGAGAAGGGTACAAAAGAACTTCCAAAGCATTAGATATACCATGGAACACAGTGAAGACAGTCATCATCAAGTGGAGAAAATATGGCACAACAGAGACATTACTGGATGTCCCTCCAAAATTGATGAAAAGATGAGAAGAAAACTGGTCAGGGAGGCTTCCAAGAGGCCTACAGCAACATTAAAGGAACTGCAGGAATTTCTGGCAAGTACTGGCTGTGTGCTACATGTGACAACAATCTCACGTATTCTTCATATGAATGGGTTATGGGGTAGGGTGGCAAGACGGAAGCCTTTTCCTACAAAGAAAAACATCCAAGCCTGGATGAAGTTTGCAAAAACAAACATCAAGTTCCCCAAAAGCATGTGGGAAAATGTGTTATGGTCTGATGAAACCAAGGTTGAACGTTTTGGCCATAATTCCAAAAGGTATGTTTGGCACAAAAACAACAGTGCACATCACCCAAAGAACACCATACCCACAGTGAAGCATGGTGGTGGCACCATCATGCTTTGGGGCTGTTTTTCTTCAGCTGGAACCGGGGCCTTAGTCAGGGTGGAGGGAATTATGAACAGTTCCAAATACCAGGCAATTTTGACACAAAACCTTCAGGTGTCCGTTAGAAAGCTGAAGATGAAGAGGAAGTTCACATTTCAGCACGACGACCCAAAGCACACATCCAAATCCACAAAAGCATGGCTTCACCAGAAGAAGATTAACGTTTTGGAATGGCCCAGCCAGAGCCCAGACCTGAATCCAATTAATCATCTGTGGGGTGATCTGAAGAGGGCTATGCACAGGAAATGTCCTCGCAATCTGACAGATTTGGAGCGCTGTTGCAAAGAAGAGTGGCCAAATATTGCCACGTCAAGATGTGCCATGCTAATAGACTCCTACCCAAAAAGACTGAGCGCTGTAATAAAATCAAAAGGTGCTTCAACAAAGTATTAGTTTAAGGGTGTGCACACATATGCAACCAGGTTATTGTGAGTTTTTATTTTTTATTTTTCCCCCTCAAAGATTTCAGTTTGTTTTTCAATTGAATTGTTCACGTTATGGGTCACATTAAAGGTGGAAAAAGTTGTGACATGATTTTTCTTTGTCTCATTCTTTTACATCACAAGAACCTGGCATTTTAACGGGGGTGTGTAGACTTTTTATATCCACTGTAGACTATCATCACGTGGGTGTGATTGAATTTGGTCATGTCTTGTGTTACCTGATTCCTTTTGCGTTCACGCTAGCCGCACTGTTTTTTCACTGTGTATGGCAGAATTAAGCGAACACGGCAGTATAAGCCATTATGGTAAATGCATTACCAGAATACATAATTTGCGGTCTGTTTGCGGAAGTGGGGTGCCCTAACAAGACTGAAGTCACTAAGACATCTGTAAATATTGAACCCTTTGTGACACGTGGTATACATCAATTGAAAGGGGAGAGCCAGGGCAAACACAGAGCTTTGTCATCAGTGGCAGTTGTCCTGTCAAACAGACAATCGCCATGACCAAATGGTTGGAGCTATAATCTCAAGTAACTCCAATCGGATCAGGAGAGCCTCTGGAAAACATGAATGTGTTTAGGAGTCAGTGGGAAAAAAAATCATCAGGTGCACTTACAAATAAATTCCTTACAAATTATCAGTTGGAGCAAAAAAATTATAAAAATATGTTCAATATGAAGTAGTCTCTGAAAGAAGGAGGTGATTTTGGTTCTGCTCTTGGACACCTAATGGTAAGGTTGAGCACAAACGTTTTCCCAAACAATAAAATGAAATCTAATACTTCCTTCTCCCATCTTTTGGATAAAACATTATTTTTGTTTTTACACATTTTATTGAAAATTCATGCTTTTATGCACAATAACAAACATTCATTGAAATTTCAAATAATTTTCCATTATTTTTTAGGAAAGCTAGTATTTCCTACATTTCCAGATCAAAATATAAAATGGATCTATGCAAAATGCATCTTAAAACAATTGCATATGTTAACTTTGCACTCACAGAAATTAGTGCCTTGGACCTGTGTGTATTAAAGCAGATGTTGTGAAATTTGTTGTCAAGGTTTCAGTTGAGCAGGGCAAATTGGCACTACTGTATTGTCAAAGACCAAGCTGTTGCCAATGAAAACATTCTCACATAGGTGTTCCTCTTGTTCAGGGGGGATGAGGCAGATTTTAGACACTATGATGTTGAAGCCCAAGCTGGAGGCCAAAACAGTCAACATGCAGCAAAGTCATCCTGACAATCAATGAAATCGGTACAAATGATTAAATTAACCCATTGACTGAAAAATTATTCACCTGCTCTGAAATGACCATCAGTTATCATTAAGCGGCAATAGAAACCAGGCCTGTTACAGGGACAGTTGTAGTGTTTGCTTAGAAAGAGGCCATTTCCATTCACTTCTCTCTCTCCATCTCTTACACCCACATCATGACAGATGCGTTCTCTGTGAGTCATGGACCTTTGTCATACTCAAGTGGGCACAGACATGCATAGACAGACTGATCTGATCTTTAAACACACAAATAACATAACAAAGGGTCGGCTCAGAATATCCTGCAGTACCAGAGTCTTCACTGACTAACAGAAAATCCTGGATTTTGAACCAATGTAATTTTTTTTAACTTAATCTGAGCCTGTCTACCATGGAAGTCCAAGTCAGCCAATCCCTATGAGATGAGCTGCACTCAGCAGATCCCCACGACTACAACGCCCACATTTGTTTAGCACAACAGTTGTAACATTCCACTGCCTTCAGTTTAATGAGATGAAAATTTGACATTATTCAAACGTTATTACAGTATTTGAAAAGGAAAAATGTTGGCAACAAGCACTCCGGCCTTTTTGATGTTGCTTACTGGCAACATAGACCATAAGAATAAAAGCTGGTATAAAATGCAGTTCATTTTTATAAAATGCAGTTTATGATCTTATAAATTAAAAAAAATTACAGGCTATATCTGCATGTGCCCATGTTTATATTTGAGTGTCTGCATAACTCAATATTCTGTCCTACCTAACAGGCACATTATGATCAGACTCAGGAACTGAAATAAAGTGTCACCAACAAACCCCCAATAAATAGGCATATAGTAAACAGACCAGAGTCAAATTTTAATTGATCAGCCCATTGATACGCCATATAAAATAAACAACACAGGTAATTAACTATATTTTCATTTCCCAAAGTGGAATGTTATAATTAGTTCATTATTTAAGGCAATCAACGAAAATTACACATTTCTCTGAAAATGTAACAGTGGCTCTTAGCCTTTTTCATGAGATAGGAGAACACAATCAAAGGGACTTTAGATAATTACTCTACACAGAATCTTTCCAGACCTTAGAGATCCTTAGGCCTGCATTTTGTGGGTTGCCCTATTCATTTGACACCAAGCCTGCTGTGGTGTGCCTGAGGGCTCTTTATTAATATGACCACAGCACCTGGTTCCAATCCAGGTGCCAATGCCCTCAAACTCCACCCATTTTGGAGACTTGGTGGCCCCAAGATGCAACAGAGTTCTCTAACTCTCCAGCTGTTTCATTTGGATTCTTCTTTGCCCCGAATTCAACTAGGCTACCTCACTGTACGTGTTGGCAGTTGACCTTTTTAAATCATTGAAAACACATTCACGCATCCAGCCACTAGTACACGCCAGAAAGGGGGAGGGAAGGACCCCAAGTATATGCATCCTCACATGGAAATAAAGCACTGGGAGAAGCATGTACAGTTGTGTCAGCACCTACTTTTTCCATATAGGTTTTGACATGTACTGTTTTTTTTGGAATAGACAGGGAGGTGTCACCTACAAGCCACCTAAAAACAATCAGAAGAAACTGGTATTTAATTCAAGTTCAATAAGTTAATACATTTAGATAGGTAATATGATATAATTTTGTTCAAAGAAATACATATAAAAACAACTTTTCGCTACAATGTATGCCATGGCCAAACTAGCAAGATAACGACCCTCATTCATCAAACTTGCCTACCATTAAATTTGATCTTAAAATGATCGTACAATCATTTCACTGACAGAGCTGGTATTTGTCAAGCTATTATCTTTGTCATATCCTTACGATCTAACTCACGTCTGGTCGGAGACCTTGTAAACCAACGTCAAAAAATAAGATCATGCTTGATTTGCAATAAGACCATTATTATCACGAAAAACAACAATTATATCAGCCTCAGTAACAACACCCACAATTATAATTATAATAATAGGTAATATAAAATAAGATGACAAGGAATATAGCACTACAAACGTTCCAAATGGTCATTATAATTATTGTGGCTGGTACCTTGATTAGCTAACAGGTCTTAAATTGACTAGTGAGAGGATAAATAAACCAGTGGTTGTGGGTCGAGCAGTTATCCTAATAGCGGTTACCCTTTACAGCTTACTCTGCTAAAGGACCTCGGCTCTGGGCAAAGACGCGAAAGAGTAGGCTATTTCATGACCGGACTGATTTTTTTCATGGAGACCGACGAATGGTTAATTAGCGGTTTTAGGCTATAATGCTGAAAGCTGTCAGTTCATAGGTTGATGATCGCCGCACCTGCATAAATTACATGTGTGTCATATGTAAATAAGAACAGTTGCAGAGCATTCTCATGTCCACGGCTGTATCCGATTCATCAATCTGCATGACATCTACGGTCATTTCGAAGAGGTGTGACGGTTTCATAAAACACACTTGGAGATGATAGTCTCTTCCCACGCTTGAATCTGAGATCTTTTCTGAGAAGGTTTCATGAGTGTTTTTACAGGATTTAAATACATGTAATTTGTTGAATCTTTATGTATGTAGATACATACACGCAGACCTAAGTTTTACTGTCAAGGTGAGGACTGGCAGTTTGGTACCATTAAAGATACCCATTTTACCTAACCCCTAACCTGAAACCTTTTCCTAACCATAACCTAACCATATCTCCTAAATCTAACCCTTACTGCCTAAACTTAATCCTAATTCTAAGGCCAATTCTAACCCTAAACTTTAGCACAGGGTCACATAAAGCCTCTTGTCAAAGTGAAGACCAGCCAAAGGTCCTATTCCTGCATGATTTTCCTCGTTTTACTATCATGGTGAGAGTTCAGCAGAAGCACACAAGTGGGAGGACATATTGGTAGCACCAGAGAGAGTGGTGCTGTCTCTGTATCTCCCTTTCTCCTCTATTTGAGTGTGGCAAATCAACAGCCCTCCGTTTAACTGGCTGACAAACAGCGGGTGCTTTGGTACTGTTACCAGTGTAAAATTGTTAAGCCACCTTTGGAACAGGACTATTTTCTTTCCAGGTTACTAGAGATTAGGGAATATGCGTGAGATTGGATTTGAAGAGGGATAAAGACATCACAATGCCTTTCTTTTCTTCCCGTTCTATTTGGTTTTCTTTCAAATAAAACAAAACAACAGTAAAGCTGTCATCCCTCACAAATAATTCAGTGCCAATCAGTGTAATTTTAGAAATGTGGATCTCCATGGCAAGATCTTTTAGTCTTGAGGCATAGGAAACGGGTTGGCAGGTGGAGAAGAACACTGAAAAGAATGCAAAAACACCAAGGAATGGTTTCAGATCAAATGCTGTCTTGAGACTGAATGGAGCAAGGGCCTTTAAATTAAAGATCAAAGTAGCATCTTGTTTTAACAATACATTTTCAAGGACATCAGAGGGAGAGGGTTGTGTTTTTTTTCACTTTCATACAACAAACCAACGAAATGAAATGGGGCATTTCACTTAGTAGTTTTTTTCTACAAGTTTCTCTACAAGTATAAAGAACATTTGATAACACTTTTTATTGTAATTTGTTTTGCTGCTTGGGGGTGTTTGAGGCATCTACATTTATAAGTACCATAGCATTGAGAGTAGGCGTTATACTTGTAATTTTTATCAGATCGAGGCAAACGATATTGGGAGGAGACGCATCATTCACTTAAGTTGAATCAAATGTAGGCCAGTGGTGTCTGAGATGTGTGATATAACATACTGTAAGTATATCCTACCTAACAAAAGTCCCACCTCAAATCCAATAAAAAGTGTGAGTGTCAGAGCCATCATAGCATATTAATTACACTTTTGGCGTCACAATGGGAATATACCCACGGTGTTGCTCAAAACTGCAGCTGGATGATTAATGTGCTTTGAACTTAGCGAGAATCTGCATGACCAATGTCCAACAAGCTGCATCAACCATTAACTAAACGTATAGCTATCATGCTTACTATGAATATATAAAACACATTGTTTTGATGAATAAAGTTTTGTCCTTACATTTATCTGCAAAAACTACTTTTACAGAGGCGATTTCCATAGTAAGTGATGTCAGAGATTACTGTGTGGGAGATGTGGGGGAGACGGGGGAGATTACCGTATGGGAGACGCGGAAGATTACCGTATGGGAGACGCGGGGAGATTACCGTGTGGGAGACGGAGGAGATTACAATGTGGGAGACGGGGGAGATTACCATGTGGGAGACGTGGGGGAGATTACCGTGTGGGAGACGGTGGAGATGACCATGTGGGAGACGTGGGGGAGATCACCATGTGGGAGACGAGGGAGATGACCATGTGGGAGACGTGGGGGAGATCACCATGTGGGAGACGGTGGAGATCACCATGTGGGAGACGGGGGAGATGACCATGTGGGAGACGTGGGGGAGATCA
>JACXGI010010486.1:0-13007 GCA_016801175.1 Esox masquinongy
AGACTGGAGAACTAAAGATACAAAGTAACAACTACTAAATAATTAAAATGAAAAATTAAGCCTTTATATTAAAAATCAGATTTGTTGAATTTTACATGTAGTCACTATATTTAGTTCATGCAGTAGGACCATGCACCAAGCACAATGTCTACTTAAAATATCAAAGGGATGCAGATGACACCCATTTCATGGAATGAAAAGTTACATGCGGCTAACTTTCTTGCCAGTAGTTGAGGATATTTTGGAATCGTGTCTAAACATCTCAAACATTAGAACGTTGTTTGATTTTGAGAATGCAGACAGGCTGTCTAAAGCTGAAGTCATGTTCTGTTCAGCTTTTCAGTTACACCATTGGCCTCGGGAACATCCGCTGGTGACAAGGTACCGACAGCATAAAAGCAGAAAATAGATTAAATTCTGATAAATAGATTCCACATAAACTGCTGTTGGAGTGGTTCCAAATAGATTACTGGTAGGCAGATTCCAAATAGATTACTGGTAGACTGATTCCAAGTAGATTACTGGTAAGATGATTCCAAATAGATTACTGGTAGACTGATTCCAAATAGATTACTGGTAGACTGATTCCAAATAGATTACTGGTAAGATGATTCCAAATAGATTACTGGTAGACTGATTCCAAATAGATTACTGGTAGACTGATTCTAAATAGATTACTGGTAAGATGATTCCAAATAGATTACTGGTAGACTGATTCCAAATAGATTACTGGTAGACTGATTCTAAATAGATTACTGGTAGACTGATTCCAAATAGATTACTGGTAGACTGATTCTAAATAACTTACTGGTAAGATGATTCCAAATAGATTACTGGTAGACTGATTTCAAATAGATTACTGGTAGACTGATTCCAAATAGTTTACTGGTAGACTGATTCCAAATAGAGTACTGGTAGACTGATTCCAAATAGATCATTGATTGACTGGTTCCACATAGACTGCTGTCCAACTACTAATAGGCTGCTGCTAATAGCAGATGTTCAGTAAATGTCTGATATTCTGTATTTAAGTCTGCTGACTGTGGTGTGTTTTTTCCCACCGAGTTTCCTGTAGCCAACCACTGATAGTACAAAACCGGGTTGTATGTATCTCACATCATAGAAGTAAGGAAATAATGACATTTTAGTATAAATAGCCCAGCAGCATTTTCTGCTCTTCAGTTCAATCTACATGACTGAATGATCCATCGGGGGACATCCATTTGTGACGGTGTCATGGTGCCATCTGACTGTTGTGTTATATTGTTATTTTCATTGATCTGCCCCACTGTATGGATCATTTACATTTTAAAAAACAATGTTTATTAAAACTAATGTACAGGTACATCTAAAAAAATTTGAATATCCATGGAAAACTATTTTTTTTTCTGTAATTCAAATTAAAAAGTAACACCTTATGGACGTCTTACACCCTACAACATACTAATTGATTATTTCTCACATAACCACCCACTCACTCCACTGACATACTGATTTCCACACTCCACCCTTTATTCAGTTGTATGTATATTTATTAAATTATCTTTTGTTAATCTTTAACACCCACCATGTGTTCTCCCAATGTTATTCTGTTTGTCATGGCATTGAGCCAGTATCATTCTTTAACTAACAAAAAAAATATCTGAAATGTTTGGCTTTATGTGTAATGAATCTATAATATATGGTGTCACTTTTTGAATTATGAAAAAAAAAAAACTTTTCCATGACATAAAATTTTTTTAGATGTACCTGTACCTTAATAATTGAAGAGAGAAGTTAAATTAGTTTTGGTTTAAGAATTTAAAAAAGTAATTTTTCTATAAGGGGAATGTGGGGTGTTTTTTTATCACATTTTTGAATGTCAACATCTCCCTTTCTCATCTGTTCCCTCCTCTTTCTCACACGCATGTCTGCTGTGATCATTCTCCTCAGATCTCCAGGGTAAAAGGCTCTTCGACCAATCAGATTGGTGGAACTACCCCATACGAGGTTGGTAGCCAACACATCTACTGCTAATCAATAAGTCGAAAGCCGAAATGGAAGACGTTAGAGGTTTTTCCCCATTGGCCTATTGTGTAAGACACTGATGGGAAAAAACTCAGTCACTATTATTCACTGAAAACATAGAAAATGTAAACAATCATTCCTTGAACAAGGCTAGAAGGGGTGTACTACAAAACGAGGTAACTCTCTTACCCAGAGGGGTGTACTACAAAACGAGGTGACTGTCTTATCCAGAGGGGTGTACTACAAAACGAGGTGACTGTCTTATCCAGAGGGGTGTACACTGTTTTTCAAAATTATATGTATTTATTGATTAAGTTTAATCCCAGCTGCCTCCAGAATGTTCCAGAATACTCCCGTGCTCCCTCAGTGCATGTACTCCCTGTTCCGGAACATTCTCTCCCACTGTGTGCTCTGCATGTTCCTGAACCTCTGCTCTTACTACTCTCTCCTCGTGTGGGAGTGAGGTGTCGACAGGACGGGTGTGCTGCAAATGTTTAACAGACGACAGTCGATTCAGAAAGCATTATACTTAGCACTCATGGGAGAGCAGAAGTGGTTTAGCTATAAATAAAGCAGAGAGGCTAATTGTATCTCCAACCAGGGCCAGTTCTAGGCATAAGGGATGTAAGTTGACGGTTAGGTCCCCGACCGCTAGGGGACTGGGGGCCTCAAATCAAATTTTGCTTTGGGCCAGAGCCAACACTGACTCCACCTATCCACAAAATATAACCAAAACATTAATAATGGTCAAGTTACGTGTGACAAACCTATAAGATGGTTTATAGCTTCAGGCTTGTCTTGAGTTAAAGGTGCCAAATTTGTCAGCATTGTGGTTGAGGGTGGCACTAACAAAACACAGTGTTATTTTCGCTACCACACTTAAACTAGTTATTGTAGCTTGTAACCTACTGTATTTTTACAGTTTTTAAAAAAAACAGCATTGATTTTGAAAATATGACTGATCATGCAAAAATACTGTCTTTTTTTTAAGGATAGTGATCATATGAAGCCATTCATTATCACGTAGTTGTTTGGCTCTTTTTTGAATTGTAATGATAACAGAAATTACAGATCAAAAGTTTACATACCCTTGAATGTTTGGCCTTGTTACATACACACAAGGTGACACACAGGTGAAAATGGCAATTAAAGATTAATTTCCTGCACCTGTGGGGTTTTAAATTACAATTAGTTTCTATGTATAAATAGTCAATGTGTTTTTTAGCTCTCATGCGGATGCACTGAGCTGGCTAGATACTGAGCCATGGGGAGCAGAAATGAACTGTCAAAAGACCTGCGTAACAAGGTAATGGAACTTTATAAAGATGGAAAAGGATATAAAAAGATATCCAAAGCCTTGCAAATGCCAGTCAGTACTGTTCAATCACTTATTAAGAAGTGGAAAATTTGGGGATCTCTTGATACCAAGCCAAGGTCAGGTAGACCAGGAAAGATTTCAGCCAAAACTGCCAGAAGAATTGTTCGGGATACAAAGAAAAATCCACAGGTAACCTCAGGAGAAAGAAAGGCTTCTCTGGAAAAAGACGGTGTGGTTGTTTCAAGGAGCACAATACGATGATACTTGAACAAAAATGAGCTGCATGGTTGAGTTGCCAGAAAGAAGCATTTACTGCGCCAATGCCACAAAAAAGCCTGGTTACAATATGCCCGACAATACTTTGACACGCCTCACAGCTTGTGGCACACTGTAATTTGGAATGATGACACCAAAATAGAGCTTCATGGTCACAACCATAAGCACTATGTTTATGGTCACAACCATACGCACTACAAGGTCTATAGTGAGCAGAATACCATCCCCACTGTGAAGCATGGTGGTAGCTCACTGATGTTTTGGGAGTGTGTGAGCTCTAAAGGCACGGGGAATCTTGTGAAAATTGATGGCAAGATGAATGCCACATGTTATCAGAAAATTCTGGCCAACAATTTGCATTCTTCTGCATGAAAGCTGCACATGGGACGCTCTTGGACTTTTCAGCATGACAATGACCCTAAGCACAAGGCCAAGATGACCCTCCAGTGGTTACAGCCGAAAAAAGTGAAGTTTCTGGAGTGGCTATCACAGTCTCCTGACCTTAATATCATCGAGACACTCTGGGGATCTCTCAAACATGCGGTTCATGCGAGACGACCAAGGACTTTGCATGACCTGGAGGCATTTTGCCAAGACGAATGGGCAGCTACAGTATACTACCTGCAAGAAATTGGGGCCTCATAGACAACTTTTACAAAAGTCTGCACGCTGTCATTGATGCTAAAGGGGGCAATACACAGTATTAAGAAGTAAGGGTATGCAGACTTTTGAACAGGGGTCAGTTCATTTTTTTCTTTGTTGCCATGTTTTGATAATGCCATTCTGTTATGACCTACAGTTGAATGTGAATCCCATAAGAAATAAAAGATGTGTTTTGCCTGCTCACTCATGTTTTCTTTACAAATGGTACATATATTACCAATTCTCCAAGGGTATGCAAACCTTTGAGCACACCTTTCCCTACGATTTGGGTTATCCTTTTGTTTAACTGGGAGAAATTATCGCTTCGTAACCCAAGCAGAAGAAGTATAAAAATATCATATCGATCTAATTAATTATATTTTTATTTGTCCAAACTAATTAAAGCTAAGGTTAACTAGTTTGGACAAGTCCTAAGTTGTAACCTGCAAATGCTTTGCTGTGTATGATAATGTTTTTTTATAGAATAAATTCCATTTGGTGCCAGTCAGTCCAACAGTTCTAGATGCAAAAAACGGTTTTTATCATTATTAAATGCGTGTTTTCATTTTAACTTTGAAATTTTGGATTCTATTTTTTTTTTTTTGCATGTTCAGGGCTTTGTAAATTCTGTGATGTGGATTCTTCAACCTGTAACGGGAAAGGAATCTGTCCCTCTCACTGTTCCATCACCTCATTCTGCGTACTCGATAATGAAGTCTGTGTCAGCATCTGGTATGTGTACTGCGTATGAACTATGAGTGAGTATGCGTCCCTTTATGTGATCAATGTCTTTGTGTACATGTGGAGAACCAAAGCCCCACAAAAATAGTAAAAGCTGAAAAATCTACCCCACCAAGTTTTTTTTGCCGGTATTAAGGAAAATGAATTGAAGTGATTTCCGGGTTTAGGGAAAAACCTATAATTGGGCATTCTGTTCGAATTGAAGTTACTTTAAGGTTCATACATTTTGGGTTAGGGTTAGGTTTTAGAGCTTGGTTTATTTTATGAAAAAGTTAGGGTTATGTTAGAGAAAATGGACTTAGTCTCAGGTCAACATAAGGAAAGAAAAAGAAAAATGTCTGTGTGTGAAGTGTTGAGAAATACACGTAAATGATAATACACTTGTTATGCACAGTCGTTTAAAAAATGTGTTTGCAGAGAGACTGGATCACACAGGAAAGGCTGGCATGGAAAGTTAATTCCTGATTATACTGTGGACATGAGTGCTGTTAGGCTTTAGTTTTTTAGGACACATTTGGTTTTAAAATTCTATTGGGTTGTGTAATTCCACTTGTAATTTCCACATTGGATCGGCAAGAAAGAGAAAACTGATGACAGTAAGGAATTGAAAATTCACACAAAAATCCATGATAATAGCCAATATAGTTAAACTAGTCTAGCAACAAATAATTACATAGACTGAATACCAGGCTCGCAGTATCAGTTGCAATGTTCACACCTGCCCCATCTAAATACTGTCACCGACACCTTCGTATATATATATTCTGTCTTCTGGCCCTATCCGCTGTCTACCACTAGTAGCAATATCACACCAAGTACAATTCTGAATATGTTCACATTTGCTTACTGAATAAACAGGATTTGGATTTGTCTTACGTTGAAGGTGTATGTGCGTGTCAGTCTCTATGTGTTTGACACTCTCGGTGTCCATCGCCTCAGGAGGAGGAGTGTAGGTAACTACAGCATTGAGACTCTGTGCCATGACCCCACAAAGTCTCTCTACGGACTGGAGCTGGATGACTACAACACCTCAACTTGTATCATGAAGGAGAAGATGAGTTCTGGAGGACCCATCCACATCTGCTCCTGTAGGGAATTGGAGTGTAACGACAAGTTTGCCTTCCCTCCCAGTGAGTCCGTAATACATACAAGTCAACTGTCAGTTTTCATGCATTTATTCCCCCGGCCTAGCTAGATAATGTAGTTGCAGTAAAATTTACTTTTTCGGAGTCATCTTTTTATTTTCTTTGAGCTTCAGATCTCACGTTCATGTGGTTTGTGTACATCTCTTTGTTTGACAAAGGGTGGAGAGAGAAAACCCAAAGTAAATCACAACAACAAAACCTATTGCAGGGACCACAAATCATAAGCTTACTAAGTTCACTTGGTTGAAGTCCTCCATCTAACGGACTTCAACCAAGATGGTATGAAATGTGTTTAGAATTTAATCAATTCTTGCAGAGGAGGTTGTGGGACCCATGACCTCTGTATGTCTGGAATCCTACTGTACATATGAGCTTGTAGAGTGACTATATATTCTCTGTTGTGACAGATGTCCTGCTTAAGCTTGATAAGGGCAGCATGTTCAATCACAATACTATTTTGAACATTTATTTTGGGGCTGATGTGCAACTGAGAATTCTCCTCAAAGCATCCTCAATGGGAGCCGAAGAAAGATTTGGTCTGAAGTACATTACTAAGGCTTGAAAACAGAATACCACCTCTATATAAGGCCAATAATTATTAATAAGTATCCAAACCTTTTGTCATTATTTTGATGTCACCAACATCAAATGTATAACATTTATATTATTATTGAGGGGAGACCACCAAATGTTCTAGCTAATCTTGACTGATTGGTAGCTAATGACAAGATTGCCATATGTCAAAGTCGCCCTGTGAGAGAGGGCGACAAGCACTGTTTTTACCTTGTTTTTTCATTTGTACTAATCTCCCAGCCCAACCTGATATCTACCTAAATGACTCAATGGGAAGTGTATCCAGGGGCCCCCAGGGGCCCAGGGTGTTCAGAGGCTACAACTTCACCATCACCTGCTCCACTGAGCCAGTATACCCAGGAGGCTCCTTCCTCCTCACATTCACCAGCTCCAACAGAACCCAGTCCCAGACCCAGCCAGCTGTCAATCACTCCGCTGCCTTCCTGTTCCCTGACGCAGACGACTCCCACCAAGGGAGCTACTGCTGCGTTTATCACATTTACGTTTTATCTCATAACTTCTCCTCTGAGAGCAAGTTTCTCTTCCTCACAGTTTCAGGTGTCTGAACATTTATTTATAACATTGCCACTGACAGTTCTCACACAGCTCTATCTGTTGATGATCAGTGCCCTCATTAACTGTGTTTCCATTGGCAGCCTCTCCACTGCCAGCCTTCATCATCAGACACGTCTTAGTGCTGCTCACGCTACTGACAGCCATCAGCGCCCTCTATCGGTACTACAAGGTAAACGCATCTACTCAGACCTAATGGGTTTTCTGTGAGCAGATGGACATTTCAGTTCTTTTAGTTGGGGACAAAAGATTTGGTCTGCTGGTGCCAAGATTTGCCTCTCATTAACGTACACCAACAGTTGTCTGGTGGAGAATTGGTCTGTGGCTGTGTCATTGTCCACTTGTGTGTATTTTGTCGGGCGAGTTACCAGCAAATGCCTCTGCCCCTCAGTGCAATGCTCCCCTAGTTCACCAGTAACATGGAGATGGTTTTCCTGGCCTCCAGAACTGAAGACGGGCCAGAGGAGGAGAGAGTGGTCTAAGGCATGGACTGAGCAGGATGACCATGACCTTCTCATTTCATGGTGTGCTGTTCCAAATGTGTGTTCCAGGACTCCGGAATTGGTTTAGTATACATTGGAAGGAGTTACTGCAACCAGCATTGTTCCTTGGTGTGTGATTCGTTTTGCCACCACAGGGCAGCATGTGTTTCTGGACTGGCTTAAAGTTGCAGTCTGGGACTTTTGAGATTGACAAAATAATATTTTTTAAACCTTCAGTTTTGGGCTGGATGTTTTGTTTGTTGTTTATATTTGCATAATCTATAAGTTAAATCACTGTCATACACTCAGTTAGCCTGTAAAATCCAAGTTAAATACATGGGGCTCAATCAATAAATTCATTACTCAGTACACAATTTTTGGGGACCCGTTTGGTCTCGACCGTGCCATTTTTACAACCAGTGGGCAACAATCACAGACTGAATCTTTAATAATGCTTGTTTTCCATGTTTTACTTTAGATTTTATTTCGTTTTTTACTCTTTTATTCTATATCTATAAGTGTCAACTTGTATTAATCAACTTGTAGTTTTAAGTTATTACTTATTTTATCTTCAACTTATACAAAGTTATTGGTAAATTTGTAGAAAATATTATTGATTATAAGTGTGCTGTCAATGTTATTGATTATAAATTGTGTTGATGTTGTTTACCTTGTTTGATGTTATTGATTATACATGTTGACATTTATGTTATTGTTATGATGGTAGTGGTACAGCATATAGACAGGATTCAATTTTAATTTGCTTTTATCATCTCATAATTATTGATTAACTTTGCAACATTCATTATTCTGCACTGTTGAGGAAGATCAACATGTAACCATTCCACTGTATCCTACTGCATCCTACTGTATCCTACTGTATCCTACTGTATCCTTCTGTATCCTCCTGTATTCTACTGTATCCTACTGTATCCTATTGTATCCTCCTGTAACCTACTGCATCCTCCTGTATCCTACTGTATCCTATTGTATCCTCCTGTATCCTACTGCATCCTCCTGTATCTTACTGTATCCTACTGTATCCTATTGTATCCTCCTGTATCCTACTGCATCCTCCTGTATCCTACTGTATCCTGTATCCTGCTGTATCTTCTGTATCTTTCTGTATCCTGCTGTATCTTACTGTATCTTATTGTATCCTGCTATATCCTACTGTATTTTGCTGTATCTTGCTGCATCTTACTTTATCCTGCTGTATATCACTGTATCCAGCTGCATCTTACTGTATACTGCTATATCCTTCATCCTACTGTATCCTGTATGTAAAAATTATTAAAGGCTCCATCAGATGTGTCTTATGAAGCCCTTTTTATCTGCAACTATCACAAAGTTCTTATACAGATCCCCAGCCTGAAACCCAACAGGCTTAAAGGAGAAATCTCCTGGGGTTTGATAACTGTAAAACTTCACTCGATTCCAATGTACACCTGAACTACATGGTAAATGTCAATACATTCATTTAGTTATTTTCAAACAAGAGCCCATTCACCTACTCATGTAAAACCACAATTAGAAATATGCATTAAGACCATTTCACCACAATCTGTTCGAACGCTCAAATTGTGAAGGATTTAGCCGTGTTGTAAATTTTGGGACACGGACTACATAAAAGATGGCGTTTTAGTATTTAACAAATGCTATAATTCAGAGTGACAGTAGGTGCAAACATTTTAAGAGAGTTTGGGCAAACCACCACAGAGTTTAGTATTGAGTGCATTTTAAACTAATCATTTAGTTATCAGCAAAAGTCAGTGCTGGAAAGAAGACCACACAAAAAATTAACACAGTAAGGATGTTTACAAAAAGCAACAGAGGTGGTGGAAATATATTACTCTGGAATGATTTACCAATTAAGGTTAGAAATTAAGGTTAGAAGTGCAAACTTTCAAGTGTCTACTAAAGACTCATCTCTACAGCATGGTCTGTGATTAAGTGTAGTCTGGCCCAGGGGCATGAAGGTGAACGGAAAGGCTTGATACTGTCCACCCTTGCTGTCTTGCCTCCAATGCCATTCGGGGGCGGAGTCACTGGCTTGTTGTTGTCTCTCTGTTGCGCACTTGTGCAATTGGGCTGTACTCTGCTGGCTATACTCCCCCATTCAAGGTGGTTGTGGTTGGTGGTTGTCCCTTTAGTTGATGCTTGGCAATGTGGGTGGATTGATTTCCTGCCTGTTGGGCCCGGGTCCGGGGCCTCCCTCGGATAGGGCCACAGTGTCACTGGACCCCCCGTCTCTGCCCCATGTCTTACGCTGCTATATTATTGTGCTGGGGGAGTAGGGTTAGTTCTCCTTCTCCACTAAAAATCCTTGTAAATTTAAGGAATACATTATCTAAATTTTCCCTGTCCCCTGCCCTGTTTTAAACTTAGGAGGACATGAGGTCTTGGCCCACACCTGCGGAGTACCAGGCTTGAAAGACCCGTTGCTGTCCCTGTCCAAAGTCCTTCTGGTTGTGTTGCAGATCAAGCAGATACCTGACGATTTCAGCTGCCACTCTGCTGACCCCCCCCGTGTTGTCCCTGTCCTTGTCCATCTGGTCATGCTTCCGACCTGGACTAGGTTTAAATAGACTCTGGACTCATGCATTTGTTGGAAACAGCATGCCCAAAAACGCATACCGGCCTTTAGGTTTTAGTTTCTTTAAGAGGGGAGCAACCCTTGAAGTCCGCTGGGACAAAGCCAATGCTCAGAGATGAACTAATGAGGAGCTGTCACAAAGTGCTTTTACAAAACACCCAGCCTTAAACCCCAAGGAGCAAACAACAGTAGTCTTGAATTTCAGTGGCTAGGAAATACTCCCTAAGAAGGCCGATATTTAGGAAGAAACCTAGAGAGGAACCAGTCCTCTTCTGGCTGTGCCGGGTGAACATATTAAGGGTACAAATTGTAATAATTAATAAATGCATGATTAATAAATGCATGTGGACTCTGGACTCAGCTCCGGAAAAAATTAAGAGACCACTGCACCTTTTTCTTTCCTTTCCAATAAAGTTGAAAAGGAAAGTTTTGAGTGAGGAACAGAAGCGTTCAATTTGCAGTGGTCTCTTAATTTTAACCCATCTGTTCCTCACTCAAAACCTTCCTTTTCAGAAAGAAAAAGGTGCAGTGGTCTCTTAATTCTTTCTGAAGCTGTATGTTTCAGTCGGTTCTTTTGCTAAATAATATAGTAATATGTTTTTATATGTTTACTATATTGCCACAAACATTCTGGTATGGGTAGGATGTCCTTGTGAATAGCAATGTTTTTTTAATTGAAAGTCGTGTTCAAAGTATGCGCCCACCTGGGACTTTTTCACGTTGTGTTGTTTTAGTGTCTCAACTCTTTCAAATATTTGCATTATAGATTTTTTTGCTGACTACACACCAGGACATTCTGATACTTGTGTTTGTGTGTTCAAGTCATATTTTGGGTTTCTAATAGCCATCAACCACTGCTTGCGTCTTTCAATATTCCACTCTGATATTTAGTCCCTTTTGATTTTGCATTCCTGACAATACACAACTGACCACATCTAAGCATAGTTACTTTAGGAAATAAATTGTTCACGGATAACCAAACATGATTTGTTTATTGAACTGCACAATCACGGAACTGTGATTTTTATCTTCTAGATCACACATTGACTTGAGACAAAACCACACTGATCTAGTTTAAGACACGTCACCATAAAGCCTTCTGGTGCAAAGCAGTATGGAATTTGAAGGAGTCTACAGATGACTTCCTGGTTCGACAAAAGGCCATTTTCTCGCTGAGCTGGTCATTGTTTATAAACATTCCAGAAGATTTGTCTCTCCAGGGCTACATCAAAGTCGTGTGGGAGCAGTGGGGATAAATGTTGGATCATGTGTCCATTAAGCACTTGAAATGCGTTCCTGTAGAAAAGGCTTTATGTATGTCCATTACCTTTTATTTGATTTTGATTTGATGATACAGGGGAATGTAAATATTGTGTTTTTTCTCAGGAAATGTCTGGGTTTTGCCGACATTATGTAAGAACTTTGACAACATGACCTCATCCTACAATAGAGCAGGAGCCTGCTACTCTGGGTGTTCAATCACCACGATCTGCAAGAATGTGGTGGACATCTGTGTGAGCATCTGGTAGGTTTACAGAGAAGGTGTGAATGCGCGTCAGTCTCTATGTATTTCGACACTCCGTGTCCATCCCTACAGGAGGAGGAGTGAAGGTAACAACAGCATTGAGACTTTGTGCCATTACCCCACCAAGCCTCCGTACGGACTGGAGCTGGATGAACACAGCGGCTATACAGTATGTGTGTCATGAAGGAGATAATGAGCTCTGGAGGACCCGTTCACATCTGCTCCTGTAGGGAAGATGAGTGTAACGACAAGTTTGCCTCCCCGCGCAGCGAGTCTTTTGTCTTTATTTCATTTCGTCCTTAGTTATGAAATGTAGAATAATGGTTGTTTTAAAGTTAATAGGAAAATTATTTGAGAACATTAGGGTTAATCCATTTGACATTCTTTTTTATTTGGTTACATTCTTTAACTTGTTTTTTTTGACATGGTCCCATTGTGGTCCGGCAGGCCACGCTGCTGTGTGCATATGTACAGCTTCAGCGTGGGTTGGAATCTAAACTAATGCTCTTTCATCAAACATTCTCTCCTCCGTCACCACTTTCCTTGTTCAGGGACCCGCTTTGACTCAACATTGCCTCTTTGGCAACCAGTGGCCAGAAATCACACAGTTCATGTTAAAGCAAATTGTTTTTGTTTTATTCTTATTATGTAATTTCATTACAATCTTAGGTGTAGCCTTTTATAAGCACTGTATCTGAGATTGATATTGCATCTGCCCTGCTTTCAATAATTATTTTCTTCTATGTGGCATGGGGGTCAGTAGAATGCGGCATCTGAAAAAAATGTGGTATTTTTCCATTAAGTGAAATTGAGTTCCTTGCTTCAGCTCTTTTGAAAGTATTTTTGTTATTGAAAGAAGTGTTCAGATTTTAGGTCAGAAATCAGTGAAGCCCAGCAGAATTTATTATGCTTTAAGTTTTTGTGAAAATTGTTGGGAAAGTTCAGTTCTACTATTCAAAGATGTAGTTTCATGTAGTTGATGCTGTTTCTGAAACAGCTGTCCTGCTCTTAGAGGATAGTCCTGCTCTTAGAGGATAGTCCTGTTCTGACTTCTAATGTTAAACACTGTGTGTATCTTTACATTGTCCTTTTCCTCATCCTCAAACTGTGACAGAGACAGACACACCTC
>JACXGI010010486.1:13107-27803 GCA_016801175.1 Esox masquinongy
CGTCCTGTTATAGCTGTTCAATCACCCCGACCCGTCCTGTTATAGCTGTTCAATCACCCCAACCCATATTGAATTGCTTCTATGTATGATTTGTGCTATGTAAATAAACTTGCTTGCTAGACTTGAAGCACAGTGTGGAAGTATTCACAGACGCTGCACAGTTTGAGTCATTTTTATCAACAAAGGAAGTCAACTGAAGTGCCAATCTTCCTTGATATGAAACCAATAAAATGACATTGATAGGGACGTGATATTATGCCTATAATGCCATAAAACGAATTGCCAGACAGATGTTGCACTGCCTTGTAATTTGCTCCATATTTCAGTCTGAGACCAGAGTTGTTAAGGTAACGTCACAATACGACACTGACACATTTTCACAGTATGTATACTTGACATATTTTAACTACATGGTTTCTGACCCTTGCCCAATTCATCAGCTTCTGTGACCGATCAGAACTGTTAGATATGTTTTATGATCTAGAAATCATCTTGGAGGTTCTCAGTTCCAATCTGTTTGTAGGGAAGATACTAACATCTGTACTCTTTGATGCTTACAAATAAATACTCAGAAACAACACAGCTTCCTGTAAATAAAATCTCAATCCACGGACAGTCCACGTAAAGGATCCAGGAGATGACCCTGAAAATTGCAGCTTATTAGATTGTTGTCATTAGCGGAATTGGACAGCAGTGTATGACTGTAGTGCTGGATTGATCCTGATAGGCCAGCGATCTGCCGGCGAGTCCCACAAGGTCAATCATGAATGGGTTGTTGGGGTCAACTCTAGCTGGGGCTCAAGGCGCCTCCCAGAGAGGCCTGCGGTTCGGTCGATATGTCCTCATCTGGAACTCTGTACGAACTCTGGAAGTTCATGCATGGCTACTGTGAACTGCCAGTCTGCGATGCCCCAATACAACTATATTAAAGGATTTGCTTCGTGAAGGCCTGGGGTCAGGTCAGAGAGAGGGAGACCTGCCCAGTGTCAGAATTGAGCTAATCAGCTGAAAGTCAGGCAGTATCGAAACGTGTGTGTGTGTGTGTGTGTGTGTGTGTGTGTTTGTGTGCAGAAAGTGGAATGATGAAGGAAGGAGAGAAGGAGTGGACAGTTAAATAATGATTATGGGCTTAGAATGCAGTCTCTTAGTTTTAATTTGAGAGTATTCACATCCAAATTGGAGAAAGGGTTTAGGAACTACAGCTCTTTAATATGTAGTCCCCTCATTTTCAAGGGACCAAAAGTAATTGGACAATTAACTCAAAAGCTGTTTCATGGACAGGTGTGGGCTATTCCTTCATTATTTCTTCATCAATTAAGCAGGTAAAAGGTCTGGAGTTGATTCCAGGTGTGGCATTGGCATTTGGAAGCTGTTGCTGTGAACCCACAACATGCAGTCAATGCAAGTGAAACAGGCCATCCTTAGGCTGCAAAAACAAAAATCCATCAGAGAGATAGCAGGAACATTAGGAGTGGCCAAATCAACAGTTTGTACATTCTGAGAAAAAGGAACACACTGGTGAGCTCTGCAACACAAAAAGGCCTGGACATCCACGGAAGTGGACAGATGATCGTAGGATCCTTTCCATGGTAAAGAAAAAAACCTTCACAACATCCAGCCAAATGAAGAACACTCTCCAGGAGGTAGGCATATCATTATCCAAGTCTACCATAAAGAGAAGATTTCATGAGAGCAAATACAGAGGGTTCACCACAATGTGCAACCCATTCATAAGCCTCAAGAATAGAAAGGCCAGATTAGACTTTGCCAAAAAACATCTAAAAAAGCCAGCCCAGTTCTGGAACAGCATTCTTTGGACAGATGAAACTAAGATCAACCAGTACCAAAATGATGGGAAGAAAACAGTATGGAGAAGGCTTGGAACGGCTCATGATCCGAAGCATACCACATCATCTGATGGCATGGGCATGCATGGCTTCCAATGGCACTGGGTCACTAGTGTTTATTGATGATGTGACAGAAGACAGAAGCAGCCGAATGAATTCTGAAGTATATAGGGATATATTGTCTGCTCAGATTCAGCCAAATTCAGCGAAGTTGATTGGACGGTGCTTCACTTTACAGATCGACAATGATCCAAAACATACTGGGAAAGCAACCCAGGAGTTTTTTAAGGCAAAGAAGTGGAATATTCTGCAATGGCTGAGTCAGTCACCTGATTTCAACCCGATCGAACATGCATTTCACTTGCTGAAGACAAAACTTAAGGCAGAAAGACCCACGAACAAACAACAACTGAAGACAGCTGCAGTAAAGGCCTGGCAAAACATCCCAGCGTTTGGTGATGTCCATGCCTTCTAGACTTCAAGCAGTCATTCCCTGCAAAGGACTCTCGACAAAGTATTAAAAATGAACATTTTATTTATGATTGTGTTAATTTGTCCAATTACATTTGAGCCCCTGAAATATGGGGACTGTGTATGAAAACTGTTGTAATTCCTAAACATTTCATAAAGATATTTTTGTTCAAACCCTTTTAAAGCTGAAAGTCTGCACTTCAATTGCATCTTGATTGTTTCATTTCAAATCAACTGTGGTGGCGTACAGAGCCAAAATTATGAAAATTGTGTCAGTGTCCAAATATTTCCAGACCTAACTGTAGTTGTACGTTTTTATGCAGTATCCACTGGAAAGAGTTTAAGCAAAAATACTACACATTTGATTGAATCGGGCCCTAAGTGAGGCTGTAAAAGTCTCAGGTCCAATCTATTTTACATGTTTCCATTTCCAACCAGCTGATCAATATCCCTGATCAGTATTGACCTCTCCATCTGCTCAGCTTTTTCTTTCTCCTGTCTGTTTCTACTGCTTTTCCTATCTTCTTTTTCCTGTATACACCTTCTCTTTGTCCTCTCTATACATCTCTTCTCTTACTCTCGTCTACACCTTCATTCCACTTCTTTCTCCTTTCTATGTTCTCCTCTCTTCACCTCCTCTCCTCATTCTCCTGTCAACACCACCTCTCTTCTTCCTCCTCTCTACACCTCATCGCTTCTTTCTCCTGTATTTACATCCTCTTTCTTCTCTTTACACCTCCTATTCTCTCCTCTCAACACCTCTTCCCCTCTCTCTTTCTCTTTTTAATTCCTTACATCCCTCACTATTTTCCCTCTACTCCTCCTCTCCTTCTCCTTCTTCTGTCTACACCTTCTTCTCTCCCTCTCAATCAATCTGTTCCTGACAGTATGGTCATTGTTGATGAGCATGGAATTGAAATAAAGTGACTGTATAGACGAGTGTTAATATGTAATAATTATGGGCATTCATAATTGACTAGTCTATTTCGTAATGAGAAACAGTAGCCTACAGTATATTGAATCACTTGCTATTGAGTTGTGGCATGGCTGCTACACACACCGTAACATTACAGAATGTGCACTGACTACATAAACATCAGTTAAATGACAACCCAATCATTCACACTCAATCCCAGCATGCCTCAGTGCATGTTTTCCCGTTTAGTTCACTGAGCTTAACCGCTGCAAGGCTGAGAGTGAATGCAATTCAACAGATTAAAACTAAGATACCTTATTACCAAAGTATTTAATTATCAAGGTATCTCATGACCAATGTATCTCATGACCAAGGTATGTCATGACCAAAATGGATGTAAAATGGATGTAAACAGGTTAGTGTTTGTTACGTATTTGCTAAGTTGGAGCAGACCAGATGTCCTGGCTCAGTTGTGTTATTTGGGAGTAAATGTTAAGTGTGTCCTTTTTTACTGGTCAATCTGGATGGCTATTGTATTCAGAGGAGTTACGAAGGAATTTATATTCTGAGTTGATCATAGGACAAATGATCAGTAATACATTGATTTGATTCGTTAAAGTTACAGTTTATCAAAATCAATTACAAGCATTTCTTGGAACACTTTTCCCGATGTTCATAACATTGTTCGCAAGACACTGAATTCTGAGGCATTTGGCAAAACATTAAATGCATTCCTTCTTCCATTCAAAACATGAATCAAAACTATATTACACCATGTACAGATTATACATGCTTTAATCCAAGGTAATGTATTAATTCTGGTAATGTATTAATGATCAGGGACAATGCTTTGGGATAAATGACAATCACAATACTGTTGCTAAAGTGCAACAAAAATGGGTATGAGATTGGAAAAATGAACAGACATTCTGTAGTGGAACTTATGGACGTGTCATGCAACCAAGTGTACAAACAGTGGTGTGTTAGCCTGGGGGCCTGCTATTGATACTGAGACAAACAGAGAAACCTCATTCACATGACACGACAAGGCCTAACATCCCGTGACCACCCCCCTGCTTCAGTGGCAAGGTTTGGCCACTAGGGGGCAGTGTTTATACACTATACAGAGCTGTTGACCTGCCTGTGCCCATACTGTAGCAACATGAAGACTCCCTAGAAATTCTCTACAGTGGAACAACCCCACAGTCTTTAAGCTATGCATATTCCCTGTTATAACATGCTCATTGCTCCTGTTGTGTTGTCGCAGCTGTCTAAAGTGTACAAACATTTATATTCTAATTCCTATTTGTATATCAGACAAAGCTTTGCCGGAATTGCACCCAGGGCCTTTTCGATATTACGTTACCGTGTAATTGACGTGTCATAATCCCCATAAAGCCTAGTGAGACATCGGTTCTTCTCACATTTCACCATTAATATGTTCCATAAGGAATTTCAGAATTGCTTCAGATAAGGCCTGTGTTTTGTTTATGCATACTCCGACTAGGCATTTTGACAGTCATGTAAATCTCGTCAGTACAAGGTGACAACACATTTGCTTCAATTAACTCTACATAAAAGTGTCTTTGCTTGTATTTAGCCAATATTGATAAAAGTCACCTTGTCTTAGATATTTACAAGTCCAAACACTGAGGTGCTGTTAGCCTACACGAAACAATTGTATTAGTTGAAGAAAATCTAATAATCCCTACGGACGAAAGAGGTGATTCTCTAGTCTCAGATAGTTGTTTTGGCCATTTACTACACTTGTTGGACACAGCAAAATGAATGCTTCAAAATGTTGCCACAATAAACTACACAACCATCTCGTGTCTGAGGGCTGTATAGGCTGGTCAGTGCATAAACACTTCACTTTTTTCACTATTAGAATCATAAATGTGTATCGGTCCAACTGTGCTTACATCCTGCTTTGCCCTGGTTTCTAAATACATTTCTATGTCTGCACACTGCTAGACTTAGATAGCCACGAACACCTCTGAAATTCCACAGAGCATTTTCTTCAAATACATAACTAAGTATGTTTACAGAAAAATGCCTGTCTAATTCGAAAAGACCCCTCAAAACAATTTTGTCTCTAGAATTTTATGTAGAGATAGTTTTCAAAAGAAATTGGGTTTGCTGCAAAGTGTGTCTATTGCCCACAACTACACAATCAAATACATCTCAGAAATGGAACTTTGACCAAAACATCTGTCTGATTGATGCTCTGACACTAAAAGTAGGAGGTCTAAAATGAAAATACAGCGTCATGATAACTGTAATTAGATTTATACAGACATCTGAGCCTTGGTAATTTTCATCAACTTTGAAATTTGTACACTTTCACTGTCAGTCTGTCTCTCTCTCTCTCTCTCTCTCAGTCTGTCTCAGACTCTCTCCTCTTAATCTGTAAAGAAATTTCACTGCACAGTTGTAACTCCCAGAAGGTTTATACCAGCATTCCTTGAAACATTGGTGGTCTCTCTCTCCCGTTTGCTCTTTCTCCCTCTCTCTCTTTATCTCTTTATCTCTCTCTCTCTCTCTCCCTCTCTCTCGCAAGTAAGAGAAGGATCTTGTTCTCCAGCTTGGCGTTCAGCTCACCACCCACTGTCTGACTCGCTCACACACTTCCAGTGAGCCAACATCTGGTCCACACAGCAACTCCAGCGTTTAAGACCTGGGCATTGTCACTGACCCAGAAGAGGCTGTTTCATACATGGTGCTCCATAAATACAAAATTCTACTATATTGCCCCACTGTTGCCATGGCAGCTTCAGTTTGTTGACAGAGTTACAGGGTTACTGGGACACCACAGTAGTCTAAGAAATTAAAGTCAAACGCGTTATATCCAAGGGAGTTGTTTTTCCTTTTCTTTCCATCCACAGAATGATTAAAAGTAAGACATGGAAAACTAACATATTCACAGTGTCAACACCCCTTCCTTTCAACTGCCTGGCAACAAATCTGTCAGCTTTGATGTTTACCCCAGGTTCTCTCTCTCTCTCCTGAAATATCACGTCAAGGTTCAAATCACATTTACCTGGATGGACAGGTAGTCAAATGCCGCTACATGTTTGCATGATGACAGTGCTAGATTTAATCTTTGGTGCTATTTGTTATAATACTGTGTGGTATTGACAGACAACTGGTGAACTTTACTCTCCATCAGTTTCCACAAGCGTTTCATTACTACTGTTTGGTAATAACAATAATATATTACTTTAATGCTCAACATTTTCATAAAAATAAATATTAGAAACAGTATCTAAACAGTAGAAATTGAGCAGGTCAGTAGGTTAACACATTCTTTGACACAAAATGCTCACCAAACTAATAGGAGACTTCAGGAGATGTCTTTCTGTCCTAGACATTACTCAGATCTCAGACAAATGTGGCTTGAAGCTATAAGTTAAACCAATAACAAACTGGGCCAAACATTTACTTTTCATCTTAAAGGAATGAAATGGTAAAGAGCCATAAGGCCCAATTCATCATTGTATACTAGACTTGTCAGATCAGGCGACAACCAGCCTCACAGGACAGAAACTTGAGACATACATGTTGGTGGAAATGCCATGAAAGAAATGTGGCCAATCAGATTCAGCTATCACAGGTAGACTGAGATTTGTGTTTCTTAGACAGCTGGCTAATTTTCCTCTTTTCAGTTTAAGGCCTTTACACTTGAAGGTCAGTTTTACCCCAGATTTACCCCAGTTCACGTCCTGGCTCGTGAAATCCAACGCCCTCTCTCCCTCATTTGGATCACGGACACCTGTTTGTGTATTTATTACCCTCACCTGTGTTCCTGATCACTGTCCCTATTGAAGTTCCTCCTTCCTTAGTGTATCGGTAATTATTTGGATCTCATACCATTGTAGTATTTTTTCTGTGTTGGGGAATAGGTTCTATTTTTGCTACTACTTAGTTTTGTTATTAAAGTCCTCAGTTCTCCCTGCGCCTGTGTCCTGCCTCATGCCTGCAGCATTACAGGAGGAATGGAAGAGAGGACAGGAAGAGTATAGGATATGGGGAGGAGGATGACAATGAATCTTTTGTACTATCCCTGTTTTATTTTGTCAGTTTTCAAGGTCACTACATGCTTTAGGCCGTGCCTCTGGCCAGCAGTCTTGGGAGAGTTCAAGATCCATCCAGATGTGTCCTGCTAAGTGCCTCTCGACAAGCAGTCGTTTTGCTCATTCAACCAGGAAGAACCCGTCAGTCATTGGCCAATGACCATAGATGAGCGTGTAGGATTCCAGCCCCCCACTAGGAGTCACTAGAGCACAACGGGTCATGGCAGCTCAGTCTGGAGATACCCGAACAGGTTTTTTCATGACGTAGCACAAACCTATACGTAAACCAATCCTGACTAGTGCCATGACTGGTGGATCCCATCCTGTCTGAGAAACAATGTCCCCCTGTGAACTGAATATGGTCACACATGTTTGATGCTGTCACATTTGTGTTTACGTTCTAGTCGATAAGTCAGGTAAGTGGAATGAATCATCTCTAAATGGAAACCTAATCTTTTAGTTTCATACCAGTCTCACTGGATATCAGTTAGCAAGAACAATCTGCTTTGTTTAGCGTGTGTATACATTTCTACCACTGTGTGTGTGTTAAGTAAAGACACTTCACTCTGTCTGTCGGGCTCTTCCAAATTTGGCAGTATGAACCATTCAAGCTTGGAAATTTACTGTATAGTGCTTGGAAAATGCAATGGTTTATCAAAGGATGAACATTTAGAAAAGACAAGAGTCACAACATCATCTGTAGAACCCCAGCCACTTGAAATGAGGAAGTTACATATTCCCAAAGTAGAGTCTAGTGAAAAAGAGGGTGTCTTAATTATAGGACAAAAATAAATGTATTTTGTTCTTAGAAAAAAATCAAGTGTCAGCACCAAACACTTTGGGCTACAAACTAATGAGTACCTCAGATTCAAATGACTACTAAGAAGGTAGTTGTGGTTTTGCTCTCCACACTCCTTGGAATCATCTAAAGGTAAGCCGAGTACAGTTGCTGTAACATAAGTGCATTAGTGCAGGAATGGTGTTGTGGTCTAAAACACAGCATTCTTATACCTTGCAGTTGTAGAAAATACATTTCAAAACAAACTTCCTATTGGTTTTATTTTTTTTCTGTTTAGCCATGCAAATATGTTTTCAATGTGTTTCTATTCATCAGTGTTACCAATTTCTCTGTTAGAATAATAGTTTTTAAATGATTTTTTTGTACACCTACATATCTCATATATATTTATATCTCATATATATTTATACACCTCATCCTAAAACTCAAAGCCAAATTCCTAAATAATACATTTAATGTTTAAGTAGAAATTACAAATTTTGGTATTTAATCTCAGTTTTTTTTCAAAAACTGAGATTCATAAAATGCCAGAGAGATACAATGTTGATTTTGTTTAAAAAGATGTAGCCAAGCAGTGCATCCAAGTTCTATTTGATTTATATGGTCACACAAAAATGTAAGTAGAAGGCCTGGGTTAAAAGGATTACATTAAAACAACATTAATCTGCCCCGTCAATACTTTAGATTTACACAACATAATCAAGAAAAAAGGTTGACGGCGTTGTTGCCTAAATTTATTTATTTTCACCGCTGGGCAGTGCGGTACAGATTCAGATTCAAAATGGTTTCCATTGCTTCCGCGTTGTTTACCAAGAGTTTTCCCCTGTTTGCGCGGTCAGAGCAGCGGCCATCGAAGTACACAGTGCGAGTGATTGATGAACCAGGGGCCGGTGTCATGGCCAGACCAAACAGGGCAACAGCCTCAGGACTTCCATTAGCGAGTCGATCACCACCACCTGAACCAGACCTGCGGCAGGAACATGCACACACACAAAGATCTGCACACCAACGCCAGCTCACCTGAAAGCTGGGCCTTATCTGTAACCTTGGACACGTTGTGATGGGCATCAGCGGCAGACTAAGACAGAGGCCAGACTCCAATTACTGGTCAAATCAACCCGAAGCGACGTTTTACAGAAACGTAACGGTGTGGAGCTGCTCAGGGGAGAGGAGAGTAGAGTAGGATTGGTGAGAGAGAAAGACAGAGTCTTGTTAGGCTTGATAGCAGGTCAGGTCTTCCTCTGGGACTCTGGTGTCTGGTCGTGTTGTGATGTGAGATTCTCCTAGCTTAGAAGCAGATGGCTGTTGGTTCCATCCCAGTAAAGGTCATCATGAAACAGCGGTTTGTCCTCTCGTTCCTACTGTGTCTATCAAACATGTGGAGAGGGAGACGGTTGTTTCCTCACACTTGAAGAAATTATCAGTGAAAAATAATAACTGCTTGTACAAATAGAATTGGTACTGCGTTCAACCTTTTTATTTTAATTGAATGTGCTGAATTGCATGAGACTACCATAGGAAATGTTTTCCGGGAGCCATGAATTAACTTTCATTGTTAGTCATTGTATCATTAACTCCTATCGTAAGAATCAGGTATTCACTCCAATAGAGTATGTATTAACGTCTATAGTTTGAGTCATGTATTAACTCCTATTATAAGAGTAATGTATTAACCCCTATAGTTAGAGTCATGTATTAACTCCTATATTTAGAGTCATGTATTAACTACTATAGTTAGAGCCAGGTATTAACTCCTATGGTTAGAGTCATGTATTAACTCCTATATTTAGATTCATGTATTAACCCCTATAGTTAGAGTCATGTATTATCTCCTATAGTTAGTCATGTATTAACTCCTATATTTAGAGTCATGTATTGACTCCTATATTTAGAGTCATGTATTAACTCCTATAGTTATAGTCATGTATTAACCCTTATAGTTAGAGTAATGTATTAACCCCTATAGTTAGAGGAATGTATTAACCCCTATAGTTAAAGACATGTATTAACTCCTATAGTTAGTCATGCATTAACTCCTATAGTTAGAGTCATGTATTATCTCCTATAGTTAGAGTCATGTATTAACTCCTATAGTTAGTCATGTATTAACTACTATAGTTAGAGCCATGTATTAACTCCTATGGTTAGAGTCATGTATTAACTCCTATATTTAGAGTCATGTATTAACCCCTATAGTTAGAGTCATGTATTATCTCCTATAGTTAGAGTCATGTATTAACTCCTATAGTTAGTCATGTATTAACTACTATAGCTAGAGCCATGTATTAACTCCTATGGTTAGAGTCATGTATTAACCCTTACATTTAGAGTCATGTATTAACCCCTATAGTTAGAGTCATGTATTAACTCCTATAGTTAGAGTCATGTATTAACACCTATAGTTAGTCATGTATTAACTCCTATAGTTAGTCCACTCCTCTACAGTTATAGTTTCAGATCCTTCCAGGGCCAGCTAGCATTGCTAGTCCCACCCCTACCCACCTGGCTTCCATTGGGACCTCATCATGGGATGCAATTAAAAGCTCCCAAGGAGCAGCTGAGTCTAAAGACAGAGAGGCCGGAGTAAAACATGCACCATGCGCAATGCAATGCTGCACGACGGAGGTGGACGGTGCAGAGGCCTCCACAACTAGAACCGCCAGCATCCATTCCTCCACCACCACCAGGAGGCCTCCACAACTAGAACCGCCAGCACCCATTCCTCCACCACCACCAGGAGGCCACCACATCTACGACCGCCAGCACCCATTCCTCCACCACCATCAGGAGGCCTCCACAACTATAACCGCCAGCACCCATTCCTCCACCACCACCAGGAGGCCTCCACAACTACGACTGCCAGCACCCATTCCTACACCACCACCAGGAGGCCTCCACCTCACAACCGCAGCACCCATTCCTCCACCACCACCAGGAGGCCTCCACATGTACGACCTCAATGACTCATTACTCCACCACCATCAAGAGGCCTCCACAACTACGACTTCCATTACTCATTCCTCCACCACCATCAGAAGGCTGTCCCAGAGACAACGATGCATCCTCATGAAAGGGGTTTGTAATTTGCTTTTGGTGTCCATTACCTTTGTCTCTCCCGGTTACAATATAAGTACATATACATTCATATACAATCAGTTATTTTTCTGAAATGAAAGCATGATGACCTGATTTTTGGGAGAGTGAGGGAACCTCATGGATCCTCATGTGAGTACCCTGCCTCTCAGGGTGGGTGGAGTTAGCCAGGGATTAACCTGCCCTGGAGCAGGCTATTTCTATCTTACCACGCTGCTCTGAAAGTGTACCTAGTTTAAAGTTGAACCAATTTAGCATGACCGGTTATTCCTAGTGGGACAGAACTAAGTTCACCTGTCAAACCTGTTTCATAGCAGAGGGCTCCTCTCCCTCCACCACCCTTCAGGCTCCACACAGACAAAGACTGAAGGTGAAAGGTCAGAGTATTTTGTTGTGTTTGCCTTGGGAAGGTGCTGCACCTAGAAATAGAGGTGTTAGGAGCGGTAGGTCGTAAGTTTCATATTTCAATCAGGAAGCCAAAGAGGAGGGAGGGGTGAGGAGATAAGGAGAGAGGAGGCAGGAGGGAGTAGGTGAGGACGTAAGGAGAGAGGAGGCAGGAGGGAGGAGGTGAGGAGGAAAGGAGAGAGGAGGCAGGAGGGAGGAGTGAGGAGGTAAGGAGAAAGGAGGCAGGAGGGAGTAGGGGAGGAGATAAGGAGAGAGGAGGCAGGAGGGAGGAGTGAGGAGGCAGGAGGGAGCAGGTGAGGAGGTAAGGAGAGAGGAGGGAGGAGGTGAAGAGATATGTCTGAGAAACCCCAAAGTTGCCTTGTTAAAATCCATCAGCGTTAGTCAACCAAATATACTTTCCATTTCCCTGGAAACCTTTTTCCAAGATTGAAGCAATTCGATGTTTTTAGGCTGATACAAATTTTTCCAGACCCTGAAAGGTGTGACAACATCGTTTTTGGAGGTGTGGCCATCCAGATTATTGGCCAACAGACCTTTCACATAAGGCCATTATGACCCCCTCTTGAAAACATTACATACTGGCCGATACGGTATCACAGTGTCAGAGACAACAATAGAATGGAACATCATACTGGGAGAAAAGAAACGGATTAGACAACTAGTCATCCATTTCCCCATCATCCCTTTGTGAAACAGGAGTTATTCTGGACCCCTCCTCCCTCCATCCCCCTTTGTCCTCCCTCCCTCACCAAACCCCTCTCCCCTCCTGTCATCCATTTGTAAGGCCAAACAGGCGTCAGAGGGTCAGAGGGTAGGCACAGCTGTGTTTGCTGGCCTGTCAGCATGTTAGCACTAGTTGCCGGTCTATCAATACCACACACACACACACACACACACACACACATATATGGTCTGAGTGTATCAAGCCTCAGCTTATCTGTGTGAGTTCACGATAATTTGCGTATTAAATGCTTCATATCCCGTGTCCTGTTTAACTGGTAATGCTTTTTGTTGGTCCAACAAACACGATATCAATTGACAAACGTACTGAGTATTGTCCCAGCACTGTTCTGTGTTCTGCTGTTGTCATAAGTTGTAGCTTAATAAAGTCAACATTAAATACTGAACATATTTTTTTCAGTGTATTAATCACATTTTTAATATTTAAGGAAGACTTTAGATGAAGATTTTTCAGTCAATGTTCAGTCAAATAAGGGCAACATTAGCCTTGATGCAATGTTAAAGAAACCAATTTCTACTGCATCAATTTGTGGTATGAACAGGAAAAGATTAAGGCTGCTGTGTGTATAACTGAAATCAATCTAATTGACCCTGGACAGGATATCAGAACACTGATGATTACTTATTTGCAGGAATTGATCACATATGAGTTGCTATGGCAGAGGGGACCATAGCAACCCTAAAACACAAGTCAAATGCCATTGGTCAGTGCTATGGAAACTGAGACAATAGAAACCAGTGTTGGGGTTTAGAAATGAATAAAATCCCAGCAATGGTCTTTCCTCTACTGTTTAATATGCAGAACTTATAAACCAGCTGTCTCTAATGTTTTTACACAGCACTTAAAGACCACCTCTATCTACTTTTTAATTCACAGCACTTTTTAGACCACCTGCCTCTAAATTTTAATATACAGCACATATAGACCGCCTGTCTCTAATGTTTTATATACGACACTTTTAGACCACCTGCCTCTAATGCTTAATACACAGCACTTATAGACAACCAGTCTCTACTGTTTAAAACACAGCACTTACAGACCACCCGTCTCTAATGTTTTATACATTTATACACAGCACTTTTTGACAACCCCACCTTTACTGTTTAATACACAGCATGTATAAACCACCAGTCACTTCTGTTTTATACACAGGAGACAGTAGTTAACTAATAGAAAACCATGGCTGTATAATGTTTAAAATACAGCACATTTTCTGAATTTGTATGGTAAGAATTTTACGAATGGCTTATATAAAGCGGATAAAGACACACCCACCTCTACAGTTTAGTACACAACACAATTTAGCCCAATCCCTTTCACTGTTTAATACACAGCATATACTGACCACTCCTTTTACTCTTCGTTACAAAGCAGAAATAGACCCAACCCCTACTGATTAATATGCAGGACACACGTATTAATCAGTACAGACCCCCCCTCTTCTGTTCAATACACAGCAGATAGAGACCACCCCTCTACTGTTCAATACACAGCAGATAGAGACCACCCCCCTACATTTCAATACACGGCAGATAGAGACCACCCCCCTACATTTCAATACACGGCAGATAGAGACCACCCCTCTACTGTTCAATACACAGCAGATAGAGACCACCCCTCTACTGTTCAATACACAGCAGATAGACACCACCCCTCTACTGTTCAATACACAGCAGATAGAGACCACCCCTCTACTATTCAATACACAGCAGATAGAGACTGTTACGCATGCAGGTACCTTGTATGCGCGTTTGTGTTTTTTCCCCTCCTGACTTTTCCCCAGGTGTCCCTTATGTTCCTGATTATGCTCGTTGGTGTTTCCCACCTGGCAGTCATGAGTGCAGCGCCTGACTACTGAGGTGGACCAATCAGTGGACAACCCTCCTAATTCCTTTTTCCATTACCCAATCACATCACACATCCCTTGTTTAAAAACCCAGTCAGTTGGTTCCCCCAGAGAGACTCTTTTGATTTACCCCACATGGACATAGACATTCTTGAGATACATACCTTTTTTGATAGACAGACACTTTGCTCATACATACATCACTTAGTTTAGCACATACATCTCACTTTGTCCTGTTTCATGTGAGTATGTATTGCTGTGGTGTTTTGTTTGGTGTTGTTTAGTCAATTGTTTGCTGTGTGCTGTTTAGTCCTCGTTCAACCTGTGTGTTTTTGTTTGTCCCTGTGTCCCTGGGAAAAGGTTTTTTTTAGCAAGTCGCCCTTGGGCATACACAACCCGTAGGAAAACTTTGTCTAAAAACACTAGTTAGAACTGAGCGGACCACCCACTGTATTTTTGTATTGGTTAGTAGTCAGCTAAGCGGTTCTTGAGGCAGGCAAGTTC
>JACXGI010010487.1:0-11817 GCA_016801175.1 Esox masquinongy
TAAACCATTACTTCACTGGACCAAATTATAGTAGTACCCTAGCAGCAAATATCTTATGTGTTCTGACTACGAAACTAACCACTCACCAAAGACAAAGTTGTCTGGCCTGAAGATCTGTCCGAACGGGCCTGACCTGACAGAGTCCATGGTGCCCGGCTCCAGATCCACCAGAATGGCACGAGGGACATATTTCCCACCTAAAAAGATTGGAATTGTTGGGCATACTAAGGAGGTGACCGAAAACACTTGCAGTTGATACCAGGAGAAAACTTTAGGAGGTTCATCCTTTCTTTTAAATATCAGTAGGGGTGGGGATTAGTATTTTTTCGAGTTGCCTATTATGTATTGATGTGTGCCCAATGCTAACACACATCCCTGAATCTCTGATGCACGCAATACGAAGAGTGCTTCTACACTGCAATTTTAATAGCATATTTAGGCTTTTCTAGGACTCTAGAGGAACAATAATAAACTCAATAGCTTATTACTGCTATAATTGACTTAAATCTATTGATCAGTTGTTGACTTCACAATAAGAAAGATAAGTAATTTATTGCCAAAAGATTCATGAAAAGGCAGCCAGGGGACTATCAATCAGAGATGGCTACGTAATTCAGTTAAGGACTATGCTATCATGGTACAGTAGCCCTACCTGTTTGACAGATGAAAATATAGTCTACTATAGAAAAAACATGACAAAACCATCATCATGCACTATATCTGTGTCAGAAAATACCAAGGGGTGTAAATATAATTTGCCCCGCATAGGCGAAGGATTTTTTTAATTAAGTGAAAATATATTTTGCTGAAGGGAGTGCCATCCATTTCATGTTTGAGAGATCTGACATTCCCTGGTTATGTACACCCCTATAACTACTGGTGCTGTATGTGTTTGATGTATTTTGTATTTATTTGTTCATATACGGGTAACCTGTCATTTAATTCTTCCTAATTAAAGCAGCAGTTAATAGGGCATGTTTGAATAATGGGAGACATACGCCCATGTCGTCAATCTACTCAATGCTATATAATGTAAATACTGTACCGGAGGCTTCATTATAATATACATTGATCCTGTCTAGCTGCAGGTCGCTGTCTCCATGGTAGGTGCCAGTTGGGTCGATGCCATGTTCATCACTGATCACCTCCCAGAACTGAGACAAAGAGAGAGAGAGAACGAGACAGACACGAACAGGAGAAAGGGGGAGGGGGAGAGGGGGAGGGTACATGGGTTGGATGCAAGTCCATAGCAATATACTAGACGGTCTTAAAAAATGCAATTATAACGTAAAATCGAACATAATAAGACAGTCCAGCCTTTTCATAAGAAATACAAAGAGCATGGCGTATCGGCAGTGGATCCGCCCTATACCTATCAGTTATCTAAAATGTTCAAATCAAGCAATAAAATGCCATTTAGAAAGAAATAATAATCACGGTAAATATGACCTGTCAAAACAGGGAAGTGGGGTATTAATTCCAGCAGGCTAACGTTATCTCGCGCTTCCACGCCCATTTTACAAGGACCCCAATTCACCATTGAAAATGAATCAGCGCAAACAATGAACAACCTCGCGACATTTAATATATCACGCTACAAGGATTTAAACTATGTACATCTTGCGCATAGAATGATCATGTATTTACTGTGCATGTTGCAAGCCATTTATAGCATATAATCAAGGATATCCAAAGAGGATTAACAGCGGCCTTTCCTCGTTTTGCTACGCACTACGCAGATAAAGCGAAAGGCTTATCTAGGTCGCATGTATGCAATCGCTCAAATTAAACAACGTCATTTCTTGATAAAAGATAAAAGTCATACCTTCGCTCCGATCTGGTTTCCGCATTGTCCGGCTTGCAGATGCACTATTTCGCGCATTTTGGATGGATTGCTGGGCGTTGGCTGTAAGGATTCAACGGTGGAACGATTCGGCTACGAGGACGCTTCTATACTCTTCTTCACCAGCTGACTGTCTGACGGACCCGCCTTACCTCCGACTACAGGGCCGAATCGGTGGTGCAACCTGACGTCATCGCCATGGTAACCAAAGACCGGAGGAGAGGAGGATCTTCGGCTCGTGGAGAGAGCGGATAGGATGCTGTGATTTGGAACTCATCGATGAGGGTTCAACAGATGTGCAGCTACTCGACCCTACTGGTGGTGTGGTGGTGTAGTGATATAGCTGGCGTGCATCAATCCACACTACAACAAAAAATGACTAGTCATCAACCCATTAATGAATGTTCAAGACCTTTTTCCAAAGTAGCTACATATCAGAAATGATTCAGCACACCCTATGAACCATAGATTGTGGAAAAATGAAATTCTGACACCAAGCGAAACAACACCATGCTGTAAGTGGAGGCGATTGATATGGGGTACTGTATATTACATTTTCTGATACCAACAGTGGATGACAAAATACCTTTTTGAATATGACATGAAAATAACCATCCTTCCCTGAGTGTGGGAATAAGGTGTCACTCTATAGGAAAGACGCACTCTATATTTTTTTGTACCTTTTTTAATCTATGGATTTGTATTATTTTATCTCAACCTTCTGCAGAATTCTCTTAATTTTCCTTCAGATTCACAGTCTGAGTGGGATCTTCGGGAGCACAGGAAGTTAAATACTTATGCAAGACTTATTGGTCATGCCTCTACCAGCTTTCCACCCATGTATTTTGGCAGTTTCTCCTATTCTTCCTTGTATATCCTGTCAAGCACTATCAGATTAGAAGGGGGAGCATCGGTGAGCTACGATCTTCAGGTCTCCCCCCAGATGCTGTCCATTTTGGGCTTTGGCTGGACTACTCGGAGACATTCACAGACTTGTCCTGAAGCCCCTCCAGTGCCATCGTGTTGACATTAATCACCCCAATCTGAGGTCCTGTGTGCTCTGAATAATCTTTTCTTCAATGACCTCTATATTTTGCCTCATTCATCCATCCCTCAATCCTAACCAATCTGTTAGCTCCTGCCCTGCAGAAACATCCCCATAGAATGATTGTCCCAGCAACATGCTTCGTTGTAAGGATGATATTAGCCACGAGATGAGTGGTACCTTGTTTTCACCAGACGTAGCACTTCGCAATCAGCCCTATTAGTTGAATTCTGGATTCATCACACCAGAGAATATTTTTCCTCATGCTCTCAGAATAGTTCAGGCTGCATGTCATATGCCTTTTACCTAAGAAGTGGCTTCAGTCCAGCCACTCTGCCATAAAGTCTTGATTGATGGAGTACTGCAGAGATGGTTGTCCTTCTGGCAAGTTCTCCGATATCTACTGAGAAATTCAGCTCTGTTAGAGTGGCCATCGGGTTTTAATTCCTATGAAGGTGCCCACTGTGCTCCTGGAACTTTCATTACTTTTTCAAAAAAGTCCAGTCTACGGAGAGTTCCTCTGACTTTATGGCTTGATTTTCGCTCTGAAATGAACTGCGAAGTTTGGGACCTTATATGCCCACCTGTGCGCCTTTCTAAATGTCCAATCAGTTGAATTTGCCACAGGTAGACTCCAATCCAGTTCTAGAGACACCGCACGGATGGTCAAAGGACACAGAATGCATCTAAGCTCAACCTGGATGGTCATGGCAAAGGGTCTAAATTGTCATTATGGAGCAGTGTGTAGGTTAATGGCACATAATAAATATTTCATCAATTACAAATGAAGTCTTTATCACAACAAATTGTGGAGAAATTGAAGGGGTCTGAATACTTTCCGAAGGCACTCTTTACACTGTATACCTCCTTTGTATGAGACAGATATCATACTGCAGAGGGCGCATTACTCCACCGCTTTAGCCTGTGCTCTAACAACCATGTCTATTGGTCTGGAACCTTTTGGGGAGCCTCTGGGACATTCTAGATATTTTGTTAGCCCCAGACCTGCTGTTGATCTTGATCTCTGACTCTTACAAGGACTTTCTGCAATAAGGCAAGACCATAAGTGTGAATTGAACATTACAAAATTGGAAGGGATGAAAAACAGTCGGCTTATATTTGAATTCTAATTACCCATTAGTTATGAAAACCCTATTAATACCATCACTACTACTACCACTAGTATTACTATTTCACAACAGTCAATACTTCAAGACAACATGCAAATTCACACATTCTTTCCAAAATTTGCTTTTCTAGTTAGTAAATACTATTGTATCTGCCATGGTCATTACACAGATTTTAAAAACATCTTTAAAAATGTAATGCCTAGATGGCTGACACTTAGTTTTGGGGAGTTTTGCATTATCTGTAGCTACACTTTATTTGCTTTTTTTTGCACTTGGTCTAAACTGGCCTGCTGCCACACGCAACCAATAGAAATTGACTTCCTGTTGCTTACAGTGCAACTGTCTTACTTGCAGTGCATTGTCATCTCAGGAGTCACAGAACTCAACAGACAGGAAAACAAATGAAAGACCAGGGATTAGAGAAAGACCAAATAAATAGCAGACGCAAACTACTGGAAGGAGATTTTTAATTGGAATACTATTGGTTGCATGGTTCTAAATGTAAATGTGGAATCACTGAATTCAGAGGATAGCGTCTTCACTGAGTTGCTGTATACCTGGTCTGCTGAAGACAGACATGTCATCCACTGTGTCTCTTCCAGAGGAGGATCTCTCCTGTCCTGTGTGCTGTGACATCTTCAGGGACCCTGTCCTACTAGAATGTAGCCACAGCTTTTGTAAGAACTGCCTTCAGCGCCATTGGGACACCTCAGCCTGCAGAGTGCCCAATATGCAGGAGAAGAGCCTCCAAGCGCACCCCTCCCTCCAACCGGGCCCTGAAGAACCTCTGTGAGGCTTTTCTACAGGGCACTGGTCAGAGCTCAATGAAGGAAAACAAGCTGCTTTGTAAACTGCATGGAGAGAGACTCAAACTCTTCTGCCTGGCAGACGAGCAGCTCATTTGTGTGGTGTGCCAAGCATCGAGAATACACAAGGACCATGACTGCTCACCCATACAGGAGGCAGCACAAGATTGCAAGGTGAGAAAGACTTATAATACTTCAAATGATCTTAGTATGCACATTCAGTGACACGATGATTAGGCATTTTAATGTCTATTTTAATGAATACATTGTATCATGTTCCCCTGGTAGTAGAAATATGTTTATCAGGTCTAACCTGATAGTACTGAACAGAAAAACAGCTGAAAAATTCCAAAGTATGAAATGTAGTATACCAGGATACCTGCATTCCTATGGGATAACTGAGCAGCTAGTTGTAAATCAATACTTTTAAAGAATAACTTTCTACAGAGAAAAAAAAACATTTTAACATCAAATTATCTCGGGTATTGAAAGGTTATTTTCTCAAACACTGAAGGTGACATGCAAGAGCCCAATGCGAGGTCATTGGTCTGTCCCTGTCCATTTGTAGTTAAACAAAATCTCAGTCACCACTGGTTTGATATTGAAAAACGTCTGTAACAACACATTGTGCCATACAATCAACAGGAATGCTTTAGTCACACTAAATACACACTTGCCACATTCCTCTGTTTGCACCCTCATCTGTATTTGCATTACTATCAGGCTTGGAATTACGTAATTTTAGGTGCAAGGCCATTTGGCCTTCAGTGTCACAAAAATGTTTAGGGCACAAAGGCCATTGAGTGAAATAAGAGGATTTACAAATAAACAACTTGAATTGCTGATAAGAAAAAAAAAAACATGCATGACAAAAACATATACATTATTCACTTTGTAATAGCATATTTTGAATAATAACTTATTATAACTGATGTTTTTTCCTCATAAAAAGTTAAATTATGTTTTATAAATTACATCTACTCCTCCCTCAATGTTTTTTTTTAAATTTTCATTTTAGCATTTCTAGTTGGGAGCGTTCAGATGACGACAACAAACAGGCAACGGTATTGACAATTAAGTAACGTTAAGGCTAGCTAGCCAGAAGGATAACATTACCTCAGTTACCCAAAAGTAAGCCGCTAAGTATCCTTCAACATCGCAATCAGCTGCGCTAATGAGTACGACCTAAATAAACAAATGTGCGCGGAGCAAGTATTTTTTGTTTTTTTCATCTTTCACCACAAACGGTGCCATCTCGAGTGATGTTAAACCTAATGTTACTCCTGAAGTTTCAAAAACAGTTCAGGTGTATTCTCACACTCTGAGAGAATTCCCACCACTCAGTTCCTCATGAACGCACCTTCCAAAACAGAGGTTTGATTCAGGTATGCACTAAATAAGTCAGCTATCTATTGATAACTAGCTAGCTTGCTTACCTGCATGCAGTCCGTTCTTGTGGTTGGGAACTACAAATCTACGAACAAACTGCTGACCGCGAGATTGTGACAGTAGCAGGGGCACAAAGGCCATGGTGGCCGTATCGGGCATGCAATGATTTTCGGGGCCTCACGGCCAGAGCGAAGGGCAACGACGGCCATGGCCGTCGTGAAATTCCTACGCTGATTACTATGTTATTAGTATTGTGTTATTACTTATTTTAGTTAATTGTTTCTATTGTTTATGCACTGTTGTGAACTGGGAAACCGAGGAGCATGTCCTTAAACCTTGCACTCAAATGAAAAATAAGACTTTAAACTTGATATTCATAAGACAGAGTGACCAGAATCTTGTTTTACATATAGGTTGAAATACGAGACATTCAAAGACTCAACAAAACCCCACCCCCACGCGCACACACATTATGCTCTGAAAAATTAACAGCCTACGTTTTAGGTGTACACAGCAACAACTGTAATAACGTAACAGAATTATGCCTACTCACTTTTGTTAATTTGATTCCGGGGGTGTGGAGCCTGGTGGCCTGTTGTACTTTTCGCATGAGGCCATCCTTCTCAGAGTCGGCTTGTCTTCAATGAGTTTGTAATAGAAAGCTGTGCACTTTAATGCAAAATTTACTCAAACAAATAACATTGCTTTCTAGGTGCTTGGGCTTAGCAGCTCGTGAGAACTAAAATGTGATTGGATCATAGTCTGTAAAATTCAAGGAACTTTAAGACTGACAATGGTGGCATATCATGATAACCTGTCACATTCGAATGGACAGTAGGTCAGACCAATCAAAAAAGAGGACCAAGTGAAAATGCGGGACAAAACATGACTTTTTTTGTAAATAAGTCGGGACACCTGAAAACGGACTGAAATACGTGACTGTCCAGGGGAAAACGGGACGTCTGATCACCCTATTAAGACATCACTGGCTATATCTGGACATCATTTAGGTGTGATTCATCATGCCATGAGAACCTGGCAATTACAAAATAACCCATGGACAATGCTGCATGGCTTTTGCTTGGTTTTCTAAAGCAAGAGAGCTGGCATAGGACCTATTTCTTTGTTAACATACAGTTCATAATGTACACACATGAACCAGATTGCGGTTTTGATAAGAAACCTCATGTTAGAATACCCTCTGACTTCTAGAATGAACTCAAAGCAATGCTAAAGAACTTACAGGATACACTGGACTTCCTCATTAAGCAGAAGGGGACCTCTGAAAAGATGCTTGAGCACATTAAGGTAATTATCACAGATCTAGTTTCCTTCTCATTAAAATAAACTCAAGATAATCAAATTGTGCACTATATTCTCCTCAGAATCAGGCCCAGACAACAGAGAAGCAGATAACTGATGAGTTTAAAAAACTCCACCAGTTCCTGAATGAAGAAGAGGCAGCATGGTTAGATGCTTTGAAGGAGGAGGAAGAGGAGAAGATTGGAAAGATGAAGCATATAATGGCGGAGGTTGCAGCAGGGGTGCTGTCCCTTACAGAGACAATTACAGTCCTAAAACAGATGACCGCTGCTGCAGACATTACAATTCTCCAGGTTTGTGCTAGCACAATTTACACATCGCAAACTAAATGAAGCCAAAATAAATCACTTTGGAGCGTAACAGAGCGACTCTGCGTTTGGGCTGATCTCTGACCCACTAGTACCTCCCCTGGTCCAAGGGGAATGACACAACTTCATATTTACACACATGGGTACTTCACTGCCATACAACTCGGTGTCAGATGTTGCCATTAACCAAAGAGAAAGCCTTCTTTGAAATCGAAGAAGGCTGCTATTTTGCCTGTGGCAACTCATCCAATGGCACCGGCAAAGCACAAGAATCCCCATGTTCTAAAAATGCTTTCTGTATGACAATAAGGTAGAAAATCACACTGACACAATGCTGATAGTAAGGTAAGCCATTTAGTAGAGCTGAAGTATGTGGGTGTGGTTTTCTGCACATGCCCGCACAGTCAGAACAGCTGTCAGGTATACAGTCAAGGCCTCGGCAGATTTACAACACTTTCAGATAGTTGTGGGGGACGGGGAGTGGTGTCCATCTTAAAACGTTTGTGAGGTAACAACAGCAGTAACTGGCAGGGAAGTCGGTAACAACGATTTCTTTGTTTTTCAGAAATTCAAAGCCAGTATGGAGAGGTATGTTTAAATCCTCCACCTCCCTTCAACACTTTCTTTACTATCACCCTTTCTGCTTTGAATCCTCAACAATTACAATGTAATCTTTTGACACGCAGAGCTCAGAGTACAGAGTGGGGTCAGGAGAGGGTTTCCGGGGCATTGATTGATGTGGCAAAGCACCTCTCTAATCTCAACTACAGAGTCTGGGAGAAAATGCTCCCGCAAGTTCAATACAGTAAGTACACGTCAACAGTTAATGGAGTTGAGAGGTAACAGATATTCCTCCCACACCATTTTAAACTAGCAGAGATAAAAACAGGAATGAGTGGCCCAAACCCTTTCCTGTTCCTTAACCCCGTCTCTGACACGTTTCCCTTCTCTCCAGCTCCCGTGACCTTGGACCCAAATACGGCTCACCCATGCCTCTTCCTGTCACATGACCTAACGTCCCTCCAGTACACTGGCCAACCCGACCGCTTGCCTGATAATCCTGAGCGCTTTCAAATGAGTGCTGAGGTCCTGGGCAGCGCCGGGGTCAACTCAGGCCGTACCTCCTGGGTGGTGGAAACAGGAAGTAATGACGACTGGATCTTGGGTGTCGCGTGTACATCTGTCACCAAGCATGAGGTGGTCAACGCCAGGCCAGAAAATGGGTTCTGGACAATTTGTCTTCGAAATGGTGTGTACAAAGCAATGTGCTCCCCTCCTGAAGCCCTGGCAGTCACGGGAACACTGCAGAGGGTCAGGGTGCAGCTGGACTGGGACATGGGGCAAGTGTCTTTCTATGATCCTGCCGAAGACAACACACCCCTGTACTCTTTCTCACACAGCTTCGTGAACAAAGTGTTTCCGTATTTTTATACACAAAGCAGACGCCCCCTGAGGATACTGCCTGAGAGAATGTGTTGAACAGTGCAACGCAGCGGGGCAGGGATTCCTTGTGCAGTGCCCAACTGATCATTTTTTTTTGCCAATTCTACAAATAGTTTATTGACAGGGTATCTCATGGGACCATGTAACCCTGTTGAATCGGTCCTCCAGAAATACAAGCACAGGTTTAAATAATGTTTTCTTGTCAGCTAAAGCTGATGCTTTAGTCAGGTACCTGTTCTGGTTAAGTATTTCAAGAATTTAACTTTTTCATTATGTTTATGAATCTCTAAAAATAATAAAGGATAAACATTTCTTTTTCAGAGCTGAATACTTATCTATATACAATTGAAAGTGTCATAATTTTTCTGTGGCTAAGGAAACAAAATCTTCACTCTGGATAAAACAAAAAAATACTATAGTTTAGTTAAAGTGTTATGCACTACTAACCAATTACAACATGTTAACTACAATAAAGTGTCTCTGATGGAACCATTAATAAAATCAATAGCTCTGAACATGGGTTGTACAATTCCTTGTCCATATTTGAGTAGGTGCTAGAAGGTGTCCAAATGAATCTGCTCTTGATACTGCTCTTCAGTGATGAAAGGGAATTCAGGAAATTAATTAAAGTAAGAGTCTTATTTCAAAAAAGGATGGGTCAAGAGAGGTCTCCATATGAAAACGACCCACCCGTTATTGAACACAATCCAACAAATCCAATTAAATTATCAGAATAGTCCATAGTAAAATAATGCAACAGTCCATCTGAAAACGTTAAAGCGGATTGTCTCCAGGAAAGTCAGAGGCAGTAAAGTAAAATAATGTCAATGGCTCGTTTTTTCCTGAAACATGTAGGAAACAACAAGCAGACCCGAGCCAGCTGTTCCCTCTTAGGCATGCCAAGAAAATGTGACATTCCCTGGTAATGCACGCCACTCATGTCATGCTCATGAGAGGGAACGCCCACTTAGACAGGAACCATGAACATTTTCAACTATCTACAATCATCCACCACCTTCATGAAAACATTCCGGGTTGTGGATTAGTTCAGTGTTGTGGGTCAGTCCATGTCAAATCCAGGGGTTTCTGAAGAGTCAGTGTTGTGGATTAGTCCATTTGAAATCCAAGGGGGTGTCAGAAGGGTTTCTGTAGGAAGGCGATGGGCGGGGAGCCCACACTACTGGGGCTGCGGAGGTGAGAGTCATATGAGCCGGGAGTCATGCCAACCACCTCTTTAGACTCTGGCGTCTCCCCTCGCAGAAAATCATCCTCATCCGCGTCGGAGCACTAAGGCCGAGAGAAAACAGACGAATCAAAACCAAAGGAGACACAAGCAGTTAAGGAGACGGCAGCCAATCATGTTAGAATACCAAATTGGCGATGTTTTACCTGTCTGACTCTCTTGGTGGTAACAGGGTCTAGCTCAGCGTCTGCTGGCTCCTCCCATACCTGGTAGAGGGGCTCGATAAGTTTACCGGACCTAAAGAAATAACACAGACATAAATACGTGCTCTTCATGGACATGTTGAGGTCGTACTACCGCGGTTTCCAGCCAATTTCTCCAGTTCTATGCCGACTAACGAGAAGGGTTGACGGTTACCTCTTGAGCAGGTAGGGGTCAAAGGGGAAGAAGCTGTCTAGGGGGTTGGTGTTGGTGGACACACAGTCGCCTCCCACAGAGGTGCGGACCACGGGGAGAACATGCCGGTTGTTCCTCTCAATGATGGTGTAGCAGAACACCAACTGGTACTTCCTGCGGACGGACGGACACACGTCACGCTTGCAGAAGCCAGAACTTCACGCTTGCATAAGGCGACAGTAATATTGCGGGTTAGCTGACTGAGCGCTGGGCCGGTGTACCTGGTAATGGCAGCAAACATGTTGGTGACGGCCGGCAGGCAGACCTTGAGTGGGTTGAGCTGACACATGACGATCCTCTCCAGGTTCAGGCCCTGCAGGTACGCCAGCCCTGGAGGAAGACAGTAGGACCCTGACGAACACCGCTCGGCCAGCAGGCCACTCATACTCGCGGGAATGTTTTCCGTACGTGCGCGACCCCCTACCTTTACCCATGTCGCCCTTCAGGAGGCTCCCGTGACGGAAGATGAGCGTGTAGAAGACAGCCTGACAGGCGCTGTAGAAGGGGCCGTGCAGCGCGATGTCACAGTAGGCCCGGGATCTGGAGTCCTGGTTGTCGATGTAGAGATGGAGCCAGGGAACCAGCAGGTCCAGACAGGCCCGCACCGTGCTGAGGGAAAGAGCACAGGGAACGTGGGAGGAACCAATCGCTTTATCGACTACATTCGGTAAAAGCAAAACTCCACTTTGCAATATTGAGGAAAGCTGGTCTGGGGGGCAGGACTCACGCGACGGGCAGGAAGTTGGCACGGGCCAGGAAGCTACCCATGTAGCTGGCCGCCGCCTGCCGCATGACTGCAGAGTGAGACGGGCTCTGAAGTAACCTCCACAGGTGTTCCAGGAAGGCCTCAGCCAGGGCCTGACACACACAGACACGGGTCAGCCGGGACAC